>JAHZND010003503.1:0-15406 GCA_027744115.1 Acrocyrtus sp. NNG-2020 | reverse complement strand
ATTTTCGGTTTAAAGTATTACTAGGACA
This sequence comes from Acrocyrtus sp. NNG-2020, assembly GCA_027744115.1. NCBI lineage: Eukaryota > Metazoa > Arthropoda > Collembola > Entomobryomorpha > Entomobryidae > Acrocyrtus > Acrocyrtus sp. NNG-2020. The sequence goes on along the minus strand of JAHZND010003503.1, from coordinate 15,378 downwards.
TTTGTCCATCCAGTGTTTTCCAGAGCCTTGCTGTTTGCAGCAAAGACAGCGGCTCTCTTCTAGATTGTGGGCATACCCACATAAGTACGGCTTATTTTTGTAATTACACACAGCTTGAAATTCACGATAACAAGGCTTTATTTTATATAAATGCCGTTTCTTTGCATCCGGCTGCACCTGAAAGAATTCTCGCTGTTGGTCGCTGTGCTTATATGAACAAGCCAATCCACGGACACACCAGAACTTATGATGACACTCTTCGCTGTACTGTCGGCGGGGTTTAGTTTCCTTAGATATAATTGGTGTGAACTCGTCATCGCTTAATTCTTCGGGGTGACAATCATAAAATTCGGTGCTGTCAAAATCCTCGGACTCGTCATCTGAAAGTTGTCCACTTTCAGCATCCTCTTCCTCTTCCTCATCATCATCATTGCTTAGATACTGGAAACGGTTTTCGGAATTCAGATTTTGGTCCTTGGCAGAGCGGCGGGTCTGAAAGTTGTCCACTTTCAGCATCCTCTTCCTCTTCCTCATCATCATCATTGCTTAGATACTGGAAACGGTTTTCGGAATTCAGATTTTGGTCCTTGGCAGATCGGCGGGTAGCAAGAAATTCTACCCATGTCTGAATTTTAACTCCAATGTTTTGCGTTTGGTAGTGCTCTTCTAACATGTGAGTGAATGGTTGAACATGTCTATAATATAAAACCATTTCATTGAGAAAATTAAAAAAATAATGCGTACCTACTCGTACTCCTGCAAATCAAAATCAAAGTAATACGATTAAACTCACTTGTAGTAGTCATAAGTTCTTATTGGTGGAGCTCGCTCGCTCTTGGATTTACTGTGGTAATGCTCCTTAATGCAAGGAACAAGTACGATGTAGTGATAATCTTCTAGATACTTCCCCATCATTGGCAGTTGAAATATGTCTCCAGATTTAGCCACAAACTCACTAAGAAACTTCTTTTTATCCGTACCAATAGGCAAAGAGATTCTATTTAAAAAAAAAATAAAACAAAAAAGTGATAAGCTGATTGATAATCCTGTACTATGTACTTTATATAAATTATCGATTAACAAAAGTCATAAACAAAAATTACTTACGGAGTTACCAAACTTCTTTCCCGTGGAATTTTCTGCTTTCCCCAAACAACTTTCGTATAAGTAATTTCATCAAAGATATCATCAATATAGAAAACTTTTAGACTTTGTGGTTTTTCATCATTTGCTTTCCTTTTAACTGCATTGTTTATTGAAGTTTTAAATGACCAAATTTCTACTTTATATCCAAATTTTATTGCCTTATCCACTACTCGCATAAGATCTCGATCCCCAGAAAATAAAATTAATGTTCGATTTAATCCGGCTGAATCTTGATTCATAATAATGTCTTCAACAGCATCAGCAGTTAGAGATGAATCCGTTTCTTTTTCCTTTAAAGTCCATTTTGAGCGCTGAAATGTTTCCACATGAACTTGCTTGCGACGAATAGCTTCCCATACTAGATAGGACATAATAAAAAAAATTGTGATTAAAACATTTTCATCGTCATATTGCGCTGCACAACAAGTAACAGATTTAAATAAAAGTTTATACGAAAAAAAATTAGTGTTATTACCTGAATCTAAGGCTGGCGGCTCCGATCCATAAAGTTTTCCAAATACTAATTCACGATTTCCAACCGCTTTGGCAATTAGCTTACCAATATCGATACGGCAAGCTACGTCAGGAATTGCATTTCGATATCCTTTTTTATGTCCAGAATGTTTTTTTGCACTTTCAAATATATTCGAATTATCAATATATAAAAGCGCTTTAGGTATAGTGTGAAGTCCCCAATTATAACCATTATCCGAATACAGCGGTTGAAGCGGTGAGTCATCCACTTTTTTCGAGTTGTTCCATCCACCCTTTTCTTGACGGTTAGCCATAGTTATTCAGCCAGTATTCCCAGAGAGCTTGCATGCACCTTCAATTCCTTATACGAGCCTGAATTTCAAAAACAATAAAGAAACGAAAATATTTATTACTTAAACTACCATATAATAAAACTACGATGATGAGCACACTCTCCGGTGTATATGACAGTTGATAATACACTTAAATTACACACGACTATTCAAAAATGCACGTCTTATCAATGCTCACACGCTCAGCTACTGTCAGCTCTGACTTTTGCAATAATTAAACACAACTCCATTTCTCCTACGAAAACTTAGATTTTAACTACCTATATTAAAACTGCTCAGCAAATCCGAATAATTTTAATGTTATCGTTGTTGCTAACTTGCAGCTTATTAAGTTATTACTGGAATTTAAATTGTCTATGTTTTTTAATTTCATCCTCTATAACTCTATTAATATTCCTCTATCGTAATTCGTAACGTTGATCGATAGTCTGCTTATAAAGTAGAATCAGCCAAATCTAAACCTGGTAAGCTGAGAGCTTCGATTGATAAAAAATAATCCACTCCACACACTGATGAGCGGTCGGACATGTACGTATTTACTATTTACGTACATGATACGAGAACAAACGAGACTTGTCACTTAAAACTACCTTGGTTTCAGTAAACAAAATGATGGAAAATATCATATTAAATATGTATCTATCGTTCCGTAAGTACTGAAAATCATATGAATTTTAAAAATAATTTTTATAGTAGTGACAAGTCAAGTGATTATTCCAGCACTATTATAATACTTCACGTTATTATCACTTATCACACAAATGCCGAATGCAACAAAGCAAAACCTTTTATTTTCTTACCAAGCAGCGAGTGTCAACTTTGCGCCGCAATAAAATTTGGCTTTATTTAGCGATGACAAATAGGTAATAGGTAATACTAACACAAAGTTAATAATTAATCGTATCGTGATTATCAATTTAGAAATGTGCTTCGGATTACAGGTGTCGTGCCACCTCCAAGTGACAAAGAGAATTTATGTATAAACTGTAAAAATAATGAAATTATTAATCTGCTGGTAAACACACATTGATAAGAAAAATTAAATCGCGCCATCATATCTCTTCCCCACTGAGATTGTTGCAATATTAACCTGGACCACTCTCACTAATATCAAGATCAACTTGGTACTAATACTGCCAAGCTTCAGCTGCAGTAGCGCACACCATCGAAAAATCATATCTCACCCTCGCTAAAATATTTTGTCATTTTTGTCCATTTTGTTACTTTCCATGCTGCATGTTGAAAACCCGATTTAACATTACGATTGGGCTACACATTGCAGGAACATGAATTGCAATTCCATACACTGCCAAATGAAGTATGAATTGACCTACGTCAGGGAAAATCACGAACGATATTCTTGTCCTAGGCACGCTGGATGTTATTTTGGATTTTTATACGCTTACTTAGCAGAAATGTCGACTTCAATTTAATTAAATTTTAAATTTTGCTTTACATTAAACAATACAGAGCGAGGCGAGAGGCTAGGATAAAGTAAAATCCGGTGAGGTCTTGGAGCAGCTCTTATTCAAATTAACTGCTCGCAGTGATTCCTTCCCACTCTCTGAAGTTGGGAGAAGCGTCATATGCATCAAAATCCGAACAAAAGAACAAAATCTTAGTGCTATGCTAACTGTGAAGGGAAAGTGAGTAATATCTGCTGGTTCTGGTAAGTCATTTTTTTGGGGGATTAAAACTTGAGATAAGGAAAATGCCCTTTGCTTACTTTATTAGTCCATGTAAGCTATTAGACAACTATTATATGCAGCCATTCGGTCGCAAACGGTCTCTCATTCTATTACTGAGCCAGTGTCAGTGCCTCGTTACATTACGTTAATACGTTCCGTTCTTCAAATCTTCACCTTAGTCATATTATGTGATGGATATGTTAAGTAAAATCCGGTGAGGTCTTGGAGCAGCTCTTATTCAAATTAACTGCTCGCAGTGATTCCTTCCCACTCTCTGAAGTTTGGAGAGAAGCGTCATATGCATCAAAATCCGAACAAAAGAACAAAATCGTAATGCAACTGTGAAGGGAAAGTGAGTAATAGGTTCTGGTTCTGGTAAGTCATTTTTTTGGGGAATTTAAACTTGAGATAGGGAAAATGCCCTTTGCTTACTTTATTAGCCCATGTAAGCTAACAACTATTATATGCAGCCATTCTACGCAAACGCAACGGTCTCGGATTCTATTACTGAGCCTGTGTCAGTGCCTCGTTACATTACGTTAATACGTTCCGTTCTTCAAATCTTCACCTTAGTCATATTATGTGATGGATATGTAAGTATGAGGCATAGGTATGTAAGTATTTCTAAAAATTGAATGTTCTCTCCCTTCTCTCGATCCCGACTAAAAACTAAAAACAGAACTTACTAATAGTGATGATGATAACTGATATTGATAAGGTTATTTCCGACGTTCGTACACATAAATATAAAAATGTAGTTAATATTGTATTCACATTGCAATGTTCCACTACATTACATGTATGAGTTGTACTCGTACACATGATGTAAGTTGTAACTGTAAGTCATTATGATTCAAATTATTATACGCTCAGCTTATCATAATAAGGATTAATGCTGACTACTGATGGATATTACACTTTAGTGTCTATTTATTTTTTTCTTGCAGTAGTAATCTCTTATTTATTTAAAAGATTGAAATTGCAATTCAATAATCTCTGCTGGGACTGTGACAGACTTGCGTTTCGGGTACCCAACTACCCAAGTAAGGCGACTCAAATTGTACTTACATAGGTAAGGTACAGTTTATGGAAAGTGGTTAATAAAAATTGTACAAAACTTCTGTTTGCTTTCGTATTATAAAATGTCGATTTTGTTACATTATTAAATTCTTGCGGCTAACATTTGCAGCTGCTGCAAACTCATTAAATTTGTGCTACAGAAGCACATTTGGTAATTTTTGTTTTTGTAAAGATCATTATCGAGATGGCGAAGAGGAGAACTCTTTCATCTTTACTCGTCGTGGTTTCCTTCCTTTCGTTTGTTTGTCCAAATCTTTGACAATTCTGTAAATGAACTCATTTATTTTTATGGTCACGAACAGCAGATAAGGCGACTACTCGTATGACGAGCCTAGAGACGACAGGAAGTTTACATTAAATGAGGTATAATGTGATGTGATATGTGTTTATGGAGTGATGACACTCTGACTTTCAACAGAGGAAAATGTACCTAAAAGCAGCTGCAAACAGTGGGCAGTGAAAAAAATTGCATAGCAAGCTTATTCTAAACCGCAGTTTTAGGCAAAGGGAAAAACATTTAATAACGAAAGGGATTGAAGGGGATTGAAGTGTTGAAGATTTTGGTTTTCTTAAAACATCTCTAGTGATGTATGGTAATTGTAATGGCAATATTACCGATTACCTAATAGAAAATGTAGTATTATTATGCTATTTAAAATAAAAATGCATACCTAATTCAACAAATACGGAAATATGACAAACTGTACAATAATAAATTATACACCCTCACCTCTACTAAGATTTAATGATTTGTGCGTGACAGTAGTGGCATAAATGAAACTGTTCCCAAAACTTCAATCAATTCCCGACTCTCATTGCAATTTTTAAATATTTTAAATAATATGACAAAGAAATACATAATGAGATTTTAGCTGTTGTTGGTTTACTTTTCCCTTGCCGAAGGCTTGGGGAAAAAAATCGTGACATGAATGCAGCAATTGTGCCAATTTAATATGAATGATGTTTCGCTGCAAAAACTTTAATTATACCATTGGCCTTAGGCCGCACTTTTTGAACTTGCACAAAATACTGCTGCCATTGTTGTAACTTCCTATAATTACGCATTGTACGCACAAACAAATTAGGGCAAGAGCACACGGGAAGACACATATATGAAAGACGAAAATACGAAAACGTAACGAAAAATTTGCTGCTGTAACTGTGCCATTTGCGTGCACATTACACATACATACATGAGTGCTTATACGTTTTGGCTTGCCTTTGTATATACCTACTCCACTAATAGAACATAAGCACTCACGTGTATCCCAAATCCTAAGTGTGAGTGTGAGTAGAATATATCCCTTCAATTTTTTATTATTTTGCACCACCGTTCCTTAATTTTCACTTTTTTTGAGTACTACATACTGCTTAAATAAACAAGAAGTTTACGTTGCGAATCACATTTTTTATTTTTTATCGTGGAGCCTAGTAAGTCGTTCCAATTACTACATTTATTTATCATATAGGAAGGAACATGATTGAGAACTGAACACTTACGAGTCACGAACGAAAGAAGCTGAGCTACTCAGCTCCTATCATCGTACTTTCTACAAACAAGCAAGCGGTCACAAGTTTGAAGCTGTTATTATAATGTGTCTGAAAAGCAACAAAGAGTCCCAGAAAAACTGCACTTGTATTAGTGTGGTGAGATAGAGGGAGACAACAGCAATAAAAATGAAATATCGGGGAAAAATAGATTTTTCCATTTACGAAAATTACAGATCAGTAAGAAACTCGGATCTGAATATTAAAATTCGGATTGCTTGTATACGCACTTATGCACTCAGGAAAATTGAACGAAACACAGAAAAGGTCCTCCTCGCATGCCATGTGGAGTCACGGACAATGCAATAATGTGTAAACAGTAGAAACAGTTATGCTTACGTGTGCTTAGATAATTCCCCTAGGGCAAGAAGAGACTTTTTTTCTCGAATAAGATGCCTCGAGTTCTACTTTCCGTCCTCTTTACATCAAAAGAGTGCTGATGAAATTTTTTGTATCTAAAATAAAAATATAAAACACCAAATGTAACGTTGTTGAAAAGCTCCTGCTCCTTCACGATATATTACTAGCCCAGAAATTTCACTAAACTAAAAAGAATCCTGCATGGAGCTAAGAAAGTTTTTATTTCTGTAAAAAATACTGCTCCGACAGTAAAAAAAACTCACACTGAAAATTTCACAAATATGAGCGTTTAGATATCTTATCGCAACGCAGTGTATTTTTAATACAGCACTGACACTTTGCAAGTTTGCAGTTTTCTTGAATTTCTTGTGAGCCAAAATCTGTCTTATGAGTTTCAATTACATACATACAAGCACGTTTTCACTGTAAACAACTACAAAAAAACTACACATTGCACTTGCTTGCACTGTTTATTTCCTATTCCGGAGGAGGTAGTTAATTTACCGCAACAAAGTTTGAGACTGAGCGTCTTCTGTCTTCTGCGTCGCCTTTTATATTAGCGACCAGTGAGGGCCATTGAAGATTGCAGTTCGCGTTGCTGATAGTGAGATCGAGACAGTTTATGAAGCTTGATCGAAGTTCATTAAATTTCATGAAATTGTTCGCTAAAAGCGTTGGCTTACCTCTACCTGTCGTACTCTTTTTGTAGTTGCGCTCGTGGAGCGCGAGAAAATAGATGAAGTAGCCCTCCATCCTCCTCTAATTATCAGCAAGATTATCCTTCACCTTCACACAAAGAGCTCTGCATAGACTATAAGTAGGTCATTTGATTGCTTTACTGCAATAGTTCACTACCACAATGCGTAATCTTCAGAAAACGTAACTTCCCCTTTCAGCTCTTGTCGTTCAGCACTCGAGTCTCAAGCAAGCAGCCAGCAGCAACTAAACTTGGTAGAGACTTGAAAAGGAATAAAAATGAAAAGGGAAATGGATCGAGTAGTCGACAGAAAATGATACCCTGTTGGTGGCTACTACTGCTCCTGCCTATTTTCTGTTGATGCTTAACATGTTAATCCTTATGTAACTAAAAGAAAAAAACTCGATTCATATTGTGCTCGCTCACTGCATTCATTCAGAAATAAAAAAACGTAGCTACTTACATGCACAATATTATGCACTTACTTAATACGACCTACGCAAAATTTAAAAAAAAATGTCTTGAGCTCCGTTAATGATCACAATACCACTTTCGTTTCATGGGGTAGTAACCTACCTACATATGTATATCTACTATACATATGTAGTAGGGTATACATATATACTATCTAGTATATGTGTACGTGCATATAGTACTATTGTATTTTAACTTAATTTTTTGCAGATGTACAAATGATAAAAATCGCAAGAGGAGCAATAAAAAGGCAGTTAGCAGATGTGAAAAGTTATTAAAAATTTCGTCTATTTTCTGTTGATGCTTAACATGTTAATCTTTATGTAACTAAAAGAAAAAAACTCGATTCATATTGTGCTCGCTCACTGCATTCATTCCGAAATAAAAAAAACGTAGCTACTTACATGCACAATATTATGCACTTACTTAATACGACCTACGCAAAATTTAAAAAAAAATGTCTTGAGCTCCGTTAATGATCGCAATACCACTTTCGTTTCTTGGGGTAGTAACCTACCTACATATGTATATCTATATGTGTACGTGCATACTATTGTATTTTAACTTAATTTTTTGCAGATGTACAAATGATAAAAATCGCAAGAGGAGCAATAAAAAGGCAGTTAGCAGATGTGAAAAGTTATTAAAAATTTCGTTTCATCGTGCTACATGGCTGTGTCAGCCAGCAGTCAGCGTATTGCATAAATTGTATTGGTTGCGTTTAGTTGTGCTAAAGTTCAATGTAAATATGCAGATGCTTCACAATGATCAATAGGACATGTACTATGTGCATTGTGCATACTCCTTCACTGAAACTGTCCCAAAACACGAGTCGGTAAAATGCATAATTTGCTAGTTAAAAAGTTTCGCGATTAAGTTGTTTATTTTATTATGATGTATGACTAACTCACCTATGACTCCAACTTTTTTTTGCTGATAAAGCTGCAGCTGCGATTGATTGCGAATTGCGGCTGTCTAAAAATGCTCATCTAAATGTCCATTTATAGTTATGTCACTTCGTGTTCACTCTCGAGGAATCTGATGTTGCTTGTGATATTCGAGTCATCAACTTTTTTTTTATAGTAGTCCATTGATTCTAATTGCAATAAAATTAAAAGTAACTTTGGAAAAAGGATCAAACTGGAAGTTATTTCTACACACATGCACTGCACAAGACTTTTCTTTTACACTTTATCTGCTCCTTCGGCACTCACTGTCACTTCACTACTGACATAAGAATGGCAAGCCACATCGGAGAAACATACAAAAACAACGCATGTCCTAATGAATGCAGAGCAGTGCAGTTGCACTCTTAATAAAAAATATCTCCCAAACCCTTCCAAGCGAAACGAGCAAAAAAACCTGATCTTTTAGAGTTGACTCGAGTAGGTTTGTAGGTGGCTGTGTCTATGGCTGTGGCTAAGTTATAACAGAATAGCAGCAGTTTTTTTCTTTAAAGAAGCTGACAGCACAACGTAAAACTGAATAAAAAACGTTTTTGTCTTTGCTTTGCTCTTTGCAAGTTTCAAAAAAAACAAAAAAGGGAACAATCTTCTCCTTTTAGATTCTACCCAATCGAACTTTACTCGCAATTCTTACTGACCTATCCTCTCGTTAGCGAAGGTTTTGGTCGCACGAAAACACGAACAAACATGTAATAAAAAATGAGTCATACATTTAAAAAAAGGCCCAAAGAGCCCAAAGAGGAGAGGAAGGAACAATTCTATGCTGCTTTTAGCTGCTTAATCTCACTTTAATTTTGGTAGAGTAAGAATGAGGTACGTTGTACGTGCAGGAGAAAAACTGCATAGACTCTACTGTTGGGATTACTAGAAAGGATTAAAAAGTATTTTTTCAGTTTCTTTCAAGAGAAAAGGGTTTTAAGTTGCTGCTATAAGTTTAAGCCTAGCTTTTTTTTGACTTGCCTTGGCATATATATTATTCCATTTCAAACTATTTATAGTCCATTTCAGAATGATGTTGCTTTACCTCCGTGTACGTGACACCACGACACCAGTGACCAGTACCAGTGTGAGCGTACTTACAATCCCATAAGAGAATATCTTGTGCTATGCAATCGGAATAGATATGGATGCTTTTTTGAGTTATCAACTAGGTACATGTTTACCATACATACCATCGTCATCCACATCGTCATTGAATTGATGCTGTGCACTATGATAGCTTCTATTATCTCTTTATAGTAGGCATAAACCGTATGCTGAAACGGAGCAGAGGGTTTCTTTTAAATTAAAATTTCAGTTTGCGTCTAGGTTGCATTAATTTTTACTTTTTACTTCAGACTTTTCAGCTTTACGTCATCCCATCCCAACATTCAGCAAGTAGCAGAAGAGGAGCAATATGCCAATAAAGCCAAATATACTCCTACACCCTAAAAAGCAAGTTGTCTTATGTATGTATGCGAGAATTTTTGTCCACTACTATGCTAGTCTTCTCTTCTGCTACTATATATGTAACTATATATAACTTCCTATGCTTGTCAGTCCGAGTACAAGGTCAATCATATACGTACGCTTACGCTTTGTCTGTATTGTACGAAATTATTTTGTTGAAAGCCAAATAAACAAACTTGCAAGCTTGTGTGTGCTGTTGACAGAATATTACTCCTTTTTCATGAGCTAGCACAATATTAGGAGCACTTTTCTATTTTCACTTCAAATTTCCAATTCATAAATGATAATTGTAACAGCACGAAGAAACGGCTCTACTTTTTCGCAGATCAGTCATGCGCCCGCACATATTTATTGCAACTGAATGAAATGTGCAAAGGAACTGACGCTTGAAATTGACACTGCTAAACTTGGCTAAACTGGCATTATACAACCAAAAAAAGTTAGCGCACTATCCCAATGAAAAGCAGATTTTCGTGGTAACTTTTCTGCATTATGCAATGAAACGTAGGTACATATTACCGTCATAAATTATCATGCTGCGATCGAGGAAAGAGTCAAAACCTAAAATTATATTGTATTTATTTGCCCTGTTTATTTTTGCATTAATCATGCTCATGCCAAAGCTATGTATATGCTATTTACTCCGTTCATAAACTTGACGGATTCGATTCAGAATAGTGAGGTCGTGTCGTGACAGGTATCGAATACCTACTTTTCCCAATTAAAGAAAAATATAGCAAGTCAGTACAATTTTAGAATTTATTCTGCATAGTTATATTTCTTTTGTATACGGACATTATTTATTACAGAATTCCTAGGTAGTGACAGGAACTTTGGGAATATTTTTTGGAAAACATTTTTTGCATGCTACCTTCCTTCAGTGATCACTAATCACATTACCACGTAGTAAGGACATCTTTGCGGTTAGCACTACAAACGCGAACACATTTTCGGTCTCATTATATCCAAATACAGTTGGTCAGATTGCGATCCTTTTTGGTGGTTGTAAAGTTAAACACACGCGTCTGACGGTTTATATACGAGAAAACTTATTAATTAAGTTAGATTTACACAGGACCCGGACTCTGAGATCACACCGTTTAGAAAGCGCATGATAATTATAGCTCATCACGAACTTTGTAACAACAGACTCAACTGAGCAAATATCTCATTTATTATTCGAGCATCATGTTGGGATCTTTGTTGAATCCCCAGCTTTAAAACTTTTTTTCAGGAGAGATACTGAAAATGACATTGACTGAATTTTCCACGACTCCTTCTGCCTGAATATTCTGGAATCTCGTTGCCAGTTCCGTAATGGATGAGTAGAGTGGCCAGAATGGTGTAGGCAACTAGATAAGATTCTATCATAGGGGAAGAAGCAAGTGCTGGAGGTTAGCATTAAGCATCCTCCAAACTTAAGTATTTTTTAATAGACCGCCACCAAAGTAGTTGAAGTAGTGCGAGTGCAACTAAAGTAAAAAATATATTTAAAATGCCCACATTTCGTTCTGCAGCGCTAGCGGTTCAAGCGCAGAACAGATTTAGCAAGAACCGATTTAGGAATAAAGTTGAAGATCCTAATAACCCGTATTCAAACCATTCTGAGTCAGAAAGCGATACCGAGGATGAACTTGAAGCGGGCCCCGATCCCACCAGTCCCGAGTCTGGTACGGTGGATGTGCCACAGAAGAAAGAAAAGAAGAGGTCGAAGTTAAGGAGATATCGCGGGATGCTGTTAGCTCTTCTCTCCAGTTTAATCTTTTCGCTGACTGCTCTCCTGGTAAAGAAACTGGACGGATATCATCCCATCAGTATTGCACTGTGGAGATTCCAGGGTGCCTTGTTACCCGCTCTCCCTATCATCATCCACTCACGGTTCTTTGGCGAAACCGGAGATAAAGTTTTTGAACGAATATGGCCTTGGTCGAATCTGAAGAATGTGGGAATGCTCGGCCTCGTTTTACTGAGAAGTATGCTGACGTGTAACTCACTTCTTCTCCACTTTTACTCGTTGAAGTATCTTCCAATGGGAGATGCACTCACAATTGCATCCAGCACGGTAATTACGATAATGATAACGCCATAATGCCATTAACTCTTGTAACTTTCCTTTTTTATCTAAGCAAGTTGTTTTTATTCTTTGCAAAAAACTAGCCCATTTTTGTCGCCTTACTGGCAAAGGTTTTCCTCAAAGAAAAGTGCGGACTAATTACAATCATAGCGTCTCTTTTTACCCTCATTGGTGTCGCTGCAATAACCAGGCCGCCTATGCTCACTGGAGCTAGTGGATTTGACTCACAAACGCTGGTATGACTCTAATTTTTATTTTGTCATTTTCAACAAAATGGGTCTACCTGTCTAGACTTTAAATTGAAAATTTGTATTCCGTAACTAAATGATAATGCACATGAGAACATTAGCAAAGTGAAATGGGATTCGGAGGTACTTTTGATAATAACCGATAACAAAATCCCTCGTGAATTCTTTTAGATTGGTTCCGGTCTAGCCCTAGGATGTATGCTCCTTGCCTCAGTCTCTTATACCGTACTTCGCTATATAAGAAAAGTGCATTACTCCATCACAACGCTCTTATTCGGACTTTGGGGCTCAGTCGAAAATATTATTCTTGCATTGGCCTTCCACGTCCTGAAAATCCCTTCTGGGTACAAAGAATGGGGTCTTATTACTGCTCTGGCCTGTCTCACTTTCTTCGGACAGTGTGCCATTATTCTAGCAATGAAAGCGGAACAGGCAGGCCCAGTTGCTCTGGTTCGGACGTGTGATGTAAGAGAAAAGAAAAAGAAAGAAAAACTAACATTTTTACCAATTCAATATGTACCTGAAAAATATTGATTACAACTATCTAATAATTTACCGCTCAACAGGTGATATTCGCTTTCATGTGGCAAATCATCATTTTGAATTCTCTCCCTGATAAAATAAGGTAACTGCACATTTGTTCTGATACCGACTCTAAAGCTTAAAAGAAATTGTTTGTTTTACGAGAAGTAATTAACAATTTCCCTAATTACCGTTTCAGTGTCATTGGTGCAGTCATCGTGGTATTTGCCGTCGGCGTGTGTGGATTTAGAAAATGGCTACGTGGGTTGCCTGTTGGACACCCCACCAGAGCTCGTTTCAGGTATTTTATGATGTAAGCATCTATATGTAAATAAACACTTTTTTTTCGCAATATACTATGTCTACTCTACACTTACTATACAGCGCAAACATAAAACTGCTGTTGTACTTCAATTTTATAGTTTGATAAATTACAGTTTCTTTTTCCTCCATACTACCTTAGACAATAAATGTGTACATAAATTTTAATTTTATCTCGAACCCGAGTCAGTTTTATTGCTTTTCTTTCCACATCTACTATCTCAAATGTTACGCTTGGTCTAAAATCTTGAGATGACATTATAAAGCTCATATAGAGTATATATGGCGAGAGTCGAGGCTGAATTCCCATTTGCATTCATCATAATGATAAACAAACAGACAAAATTGTTTTTCTACTCAGCGGCTGCGCGCACAAATTCAAGAGAATTTTTCAAGCCTTTCAAGCCACGGATTTCCAATTTTTTGCCGGCAACCTTGCACGCATATTGTACAGCTTTGCTTATATCCAATCCTTTCTTCAGACAGTAGATTACAACAGCATTGAACGTATCACCAGCTCCTATATTGCGAAAAGTGAAAGTGGTATGGGCATAGTTACTCTTGTCAAGTAGGCTTCAGTCAGTAAAGTAATGAATATCATTACTTTTGCTCCCACCTTCAAAGGCATAGAGTTGTTTTGATTACCTAAGGAATCCACCATTTGTTCTGGAGTGTAGGCATTCTGCGACTTGACCTCAAGTTTCTCAGATTGCTTTCCGACAATGCAATATGAAGCTCCTTGTTCACCCCAAGGACATACTATGACAGTTCCAGGTTCCACTTTTCCCGCAACCACCTGCGCTGCTTCAGACCCATTATTTGCTCCGTAGTGACGTGCAAAATCTTTGCCGACAAAAACTACGTCAGCAAGTGGAAGCATCACATCCAAATTCGCAATGGGTAACTCGACCTACGTAAAAATGCGGAAAACACTCGAGTTTCATGCCTATTATTTTAGAGTACAAATTAGATGCAAGCTAATGATGACGTAGTCTGTCAAGTACCTCTAAACTAACTGGAAGCTTCGTCCGTTTGTACTTAGGTAAGTCATCACAACCATTTATCATTTTGGAGTTGTCTTCTTTGTACTGTTTAGCAAGTTTCAGCACATGTGGGAGAATATGATCGTTTCTTCCCTGCACTCAATTAAATAAACTTGGTTTATTATTCATGCCTAACGGTCTAAAGAAAGTACGAGTAAATTTTACTAAAAACAGAAAATAATACTTCAAAATGGATCCACGAATAGTTACTCAAATTAAGTTTCTTGAAATCTTCTAGTGAGAGCTCTGGAAGATTTCCTTTGGAATGTACAATCGTTCTGGAGCCGGTTGCTCTTGAGCATAAAACCACTGAAACGGGACCACTTTGGCACTTTATAATAGGGCAGTTGTGGTGCTTAATCCCTAGACTATCCATATCATCTCTGAGGAACCTACAGAATACATCCCACAGGAAAGGATTATAACTTCCGTAATCAGCAGAGTGCCCTTTTATTTGCTTTACGTACTTTAAAAGTTTGTCATCTGCTAAAGTTCCCACAAACTCAACTTCAGCTCCCAACAGAGCTAATATTGTGGCACTGTTTGTGGCATTCCCTCCTCTTGCCCATTCTTGTTCCCCACATCTATAAAATTTATTAGTAGCATTTAATTATTTAGCGTCATTACTGAAAATATTCTTCTAAGAAAAGTGGCAGTACTGAGAAACTGAGACCTTAAGTCAGCGTCTTCGGGTGGGTATGCAGACATGAAATTAACAATGTCTACGCACACTAAACCAATTGAGCAAATCATTGTTTCTTTCAAACAATATATTTATTATGGATAAATTCAACCTTTAATTTCTTTTTACGATTTCCAAAATTTAAGATATAGAACTCAGCAAACTCTCGAAAATCTTTAAATTAAATATCCTCTCTTGTCGCACACAAAGTTGATTAAATACATCAAGCCCATCGACATGGTCTAATATCATTT
>JAHZND010003502.1:0-14583 GCA_027744115.1 Acrocyrtus sp. NNG-2020 | reverse complement strand
AATACGGAAAAGAATTTTTTATGTGGGGATGAGTGGAGTGGTTCTTGTTGTTGGATAGACAGAGATGAGAGTTGAGTACAGCACATTTTGTGGCAAATATGTTGGTGGGAACGAAGGGATGAGCGCAGGAAATGTTTAAATTCTGTTTGCGCTTTGTATTGACGGTGGTTTGCCGGGTTTTGATGGAAAGGGGTAAAAATATAAATATACAGGAACTATGAAATGGTTCCATTAATGCACTTTTTTATTTAATGATCAGCGGAAAATAGTTTCGTTTGGATTGACACGGTTTTTCGTTTTTGGAGATGGAATGGGATGGGATTTGTTGCTTTTTGTAGATGAATCCGAGAAAGCGGAAAAAATTGTTGCAAAAGTTGAGGTCTCCGCCGTGTGAGAAAGTTGCTTACTTCTGGTTTAATTTGAGTTGTTTTCGGCATCGTCGTCATCTCCTCGTCTACTTTTTTCCGCTTGCGATTAGCATACATCTCATCCCATATTCTTGAGGGAAAGAGTACTTTACCCATTTTGTAATATTTTTGTATACTGAATTTTTCCTGTGAGTCGTAATAAAAAAAAGCAGAAGCTGTGTAGACGGCAATAATTCAGAAAATGGCAATTTTCAACATTGTTACCTGGAGGTGGCCAAAAAATGTTATACCTGTCATAAAAGAAAAGTGACTTGGGTTTTACTTCTTCCTTAAAAATGTGTATACATGTTTTAGCTTGTTGCAGGGGAAAGGATTTTTGTTGTTTTCATTCATTTTTTTCTGCTAGGAAGGCAAAAGGCAAGTAAACTTTTTCTTGTAATCTTGTTGAAAAATAAAGGGAAAAAGCTCTAGCTTGTCTCGCAAAAAAAGTTGAGTCCATTATCCGTCGGAGAGTACACTAGGAAAAAGGTATAAAAATCTTGAATACATTAACTCAAGTTTATTTGTATCTCTCCTCCTTGTTCCCTTTCCTGGTGAGGTTGTTTACCTATTTCTATATTTTGCATATACATGAACATTACTTGCAAGTCCCCTTTCGACATCATTGAGGAGCCCAAAAACAGTTCAAGTTTGTTTTTAAATGGATGAGAAAAAAGGAACGCTGGGCTAGTGCTATATATGCTTCCTTGGCTCCTGTTTGTTGTTGACTTTGTCTTGTGTGGGGAGAGAAAAGCATACAAATATAACAAATAATAATCCCTTTTTGCAGTATCCTTCCATATCCGGCATCCGACCCTTGTACTCTGCATCTGTACTATGAAAACACTTCTTTTTATTCCTGAGGAGACTTAACTTAAGTTGCATCATGAATTCAGAATAATGATAATACGCAATAATAATAATAAGCGAGGAAAGTGTTGTTCTAGAGAAAATTCATATATTGTCGGAAAAAATTTGCTTCCTTAGGATAGGCGGCAGAGGCGGACGATAATTATTTCATATTTTTTTTATATTCGCCATAAAAAGCGGAGCTGTTGGCTTGTGGCCTTTATTATTTTTGCTACATATTACATAAGTTAAAATCAGATGTGACTTCGTACAGGATTATCTTGTATGTTGGGAAAATGCAGAAAATACTTAAAAGGGAACGCGTACGGGGAAGAGTAAAGAATTTCTTTTCGTGTAAGGAGCGCGGGTAGTGTCGTTTTTGTGTAAGCGCATTTCCCATTGCATTAGTGAGTAACAATGGAAGGCGTTTACCTGCACAACAAGTATATGTACATAGGTGTATATATATATTTTTTTAAAAAAATCCATTCCCCTTTCTCTTGAACTGCTGAAAATGCTGGAAAAAATATTTGGAAGAGATACGAAAAAGGAAACCCTTTTTTTAAAAGATGAATCTGGGAAGTGAACTCGAAATGTTGTTGTTTTCCCACTTGGTTTGGTTTGAGAATAAGACTGGGACGGAGATAGTGTGGTATTGAAACGATGGGTAGTGGAATGCGGCATGTACCCTACGTATATTTTGAGAAGCGAAAAAAAGATGATGATAGTGTAGTGTAGTTGTAGTCTTTGGCACTACCTATTTGCTGTTAGTTTAACTGCATTTTTTATTATGAACTGGAATGGATCCCTACTGATGCCTTTTCAACTGAAAAAAAGATGACGATAGTGTAGTGTAGTTGTAGTCTTTGGCACTACCTATTTGCTGTTAGTTTAACTGCATTTTTTATTATGAACTGGAATGGATCCCTACTGATGCCTTTTCAACTTTTAACGACTTCGACTTTTCCTTCACTGATTCCGTTTACCTCCGCTGATGCGTTTAGTTTAGCTGAGTTTTTTCTCAGTTGAGAGGCGAGAGAAGGCAACAAACGGTTTGGGTTGACTGTTATGAGACTCTCTTTATAAAATAAAGGAACTAACCGATATAGTTATTGTAGGAGGTAAAAAAAAGAAAAGTTAAAAATTTCAGGAGTCTTCACGTCCACATCCACCTTCTTGTAAGCTTTTGCTATTTCATCGTTTCGAAGATGGGAAAAGTGAAGAAGGAGTAACGATGAAAGTAAATGACAATAGCAGATAAGATTTTGTAGAGAGAAAGTACGGGTATGCCAAGAAAAAGTAAGAGCAGTTGGATCGTTGGATGTGGATGGTGATGGTGGAGTAGATTTCTCAGCGAGGCGGTGTAGATTTCTCTATTATTTTTTGTACAGTAATGGCTCCCATCATCATCAATGTTATTACTATACTGGGGATGTTTTTATGTCATTATAAGGATATTGTTTAAGTTTTTACGAGAGTTAATGTAGCGTCGGAAGAGAAAAAAACGGATTTTTTACTTTCGTTCGGGTAGAAAGGGGAAGAAGGCATTTTTCGGTATTGTGTTTTTGGTTTGGGCTTGTACTTGTACTTATAAAGTTCTGTATGGGGATGTATGTTCCATTTGTAGTACATGGGAATCTTTTAGTGCTATGGAAAAAATAGTGGGGAGTTTCTTGGAAGTGTCCCCGTCGTCAAAAAAATAAAAATTGTGTGGAGAGGGGAGTAGTCTCCGGCTAAGATGAATTTATGCGAGTGCCGTTAGTTCCCAACAAAATATCCGGTTTAAACCGGAGAAGAAAATGGCCAACTATTTTCAAGTTATGTCAACTGCTATCTAATCATTCTCATCCTTATCCGCCACGAAGGGAAAAGAGGGTTAGAAGAAATTTTGTTTGGATGAGGAAAAGTACTGCTCCCCAAACATTCCAGTACTAACAAAACAGGAATAGATTATCCGAAAACGTCACCAAATATTATTCCGTCCTCTTTGTCATTTTTCTTTTCTGTAAGCCATCATCATCTTCGTACTTTCTCAAAGGGAAAAATCCACATTTTTCCTTTTGGTCTTCGTCGTCGTCTTTTTCCATTCCCATTCACTTGCTTGATTTCTTTTGTGATTCTGATGGCATTTGAACATCGGCCATGATGAGACTTTATGATTATTATTTTGATCCATTTCCTGTCAACTTCCCTTTTGCGTTGACGTGAACGCCCATTCTCCTCTTGCGGAGGAGGTCGCACACACTCTCACTTCAGGACACACACTAGGCATCACTTTTCGAAATGGGGATGGTCTGTGAATAGAAACGGAAAGGAAGGAAGGGGAAAAGGGTGTGTGTGGAGGGGAACGGACAGGAATAGCAATAAGATGGGAGATGAGTCCCTGATACGCCAGAGAAAAGTGATTTTTAGCTGTTGGGACAGATAGAAGAGGAAAAAATTGCGAGAAGATGCGTCTTAGTAATTTCTCGTGCGCTGTTCTTTTTCGAAGACATTCGAACTCTTTTTTTCTCTCTTCTTCTGTGTCTCCAGCTAGCCTTGGAAAATGGGATAAAAGATTGGGATATTTGGGATTGCACAATTTCTGGAGTATGTAGAGCAAAAAGAAGAAGGAAGAATGCGCTAGGGAGTTTGCTGATGTGATACTAAATAATACTTACAAGAAGGGAAAATGGGAGTGTGGCCTTATTTTTTGAGACTACTCAAAAACTACTTTGATTCTGTGTGACTTGGGAACTCTCCGCTGGGATGGGATAGAAAAGGGATATATTATGAGGGGTATACATGGTACAGTGGCTGAGCGCAGTTACAGTTTTACATATATATTTTTTGAAAGTGAAAGCGCCCGGGTTGATCTGGCTAATGGAATTATTATCCAAAAGAAAATAAAAATGGTTTTGTGTATCTCCAGATACTAGTCACGGTTTAGAGTGGGAATAGGACATTAGCATAGGTTTAGAAGGAAAATGTTGTTTACGTGCTTAGGTGCGTACAGGCTGGAGAAATTTATTTAGTTGTTTATTTTATTTTTTTGGAAAGAATTATAATGGATGCTATTTTTCTTGCGTTTGCTCGGCCTTGTTTGGAATTCAAAATGGTTTTTTGAGATTTGGAGCCAGTGTGAGAACTACGCTACTGAGCATTTTGTGAAAAACGAGAGAAAGGGGAAGAAGAAGAAAGTCTAAACGACTTTTTTTGCAATTTTGTGTCGTTGCTCGTAGGAATGTCCTTTAGAAAGCTAGCACACTCTCAGAAGGAATCAGCACTCTAGTCATGACTTTTTTGTGAGCTTTAGCCTTTTGTCATGTCTCAGGAATGGAGGACGAAGATGGGAAAGAGTGGGAAATGAAAAGCTGGCAAGAGAGGAAAAAGATGGCGATGGGACGGGGATGATGATGATAGCCGTGTTGATGTTAATTGAGTATGTTTTATTTATTGAGGAAATGTAGTAATGACGGGACACTGGTGTGGGAGTGAAATGTGAGAGTGTGGCAGTGGTGCACTTGCTATAAATAGTAGCAAGAAGGATGCAGTTTAGAAAGGAAATTTACTGGGGAAAAGATATAAATCGGCATATTTCAGCTCACTCTATCTGACTTAAAAAATAAATTTTGTGGAGGTCGTTACTGGAAAATGGAGAAAATTGTTTGGAATGGGCTTTGCTCCATGCACAATTTTTTTTATTTCTCCTGTTCAAGAGAAAGTTTAAGTTTTTGGTGAGTGAATTTGCAAAAAATATATATTCTTTCTGGGAATGGAAAATGGAAAGCAGTTTTATTTTTCTTGAACGGGAAAGGGAGTAAAAAAAGTTTGGATTGGACAAATATTAAGTCCTCCACTTTTGTTTGACGAGGAAAAGGATTTTTTTAGAAGAGAGTGAAAGCGGAGGGAAAATGAGAGTGGATAATGGGGCGGTTCTGCTGGGTGCACGCCCAACCGTCAAGATCTTTATTGCATTTTTTCTCTCACTGTAACTCTCTTTTGCCATTCCTAAAAAAAGGTTCTATTAGGCTAGGGCCTGCATCGCACCATTAAGAAAACAGAGTTTTTTTAAGAAAAGGGAGAAAGATGTGAACGGAGAGAAATGTGATGAAAGTGTGGAAAAAGTGAGAGAAAAAAGTTGCAATTGGAATGAGAGTGGAAGAGAATGATCGTAAAATTGTACACTTGTGACCCTTCCGTTTTTCCTGTCGTTCATTTTTTTTCTTCCTCACCCGTTGTAAATAAACTTGAATGTGTTTGGGAGAAAGCAGAAAAAGGAAAAGAGAAAAGTCAGTACATATTCTTTTATACGCTGATGTGTAGAAGAAAAAGGGAAAATGGAATATCTATAAAGTTATAAGTTGAAAATTGGGTGTTAGGGTTGGCTGGAAAAAATAAATATATTTGATGATCAGTTCTTATAAAGCGTCTCGCTGTTATTTCTTCCTCACACTCTGGGAAAATACGTTTTTTTCTTGGTCACAACCGAATATTTACATTGAGAGTGGGAGTGAGGAGAGCGACGAGTTTTTACTTAGGTTGATTTTATTTTCTCCCTCTCCCCCATATATTCTTTTCATCCATATGTATTGGGAGAAAAGTGGAAATTGCGTGAGAAAAAGAAAGAAAAAAAGCGGTGACGAGGATCTTGGATGGTGTGATGGGGATGGTGATTGTGATTGTTGGAAGTCAATTTGACTCGTATGGAAAGGCTATAGTGCTTACACATTTTTTTTCTTCTTTTTCCATGTTTTTGTTATTTTCCTGATGGATCGTATACTGGTAAAAACTCGTAACTGTGGATGTTGATGTGAATGTGGACAAAAAAGTTTATTATTGGATTGGGCCCGGCTGCATCCGACAGAAAATCGTCTGCTTCAATTGCCATCTTCCTAGCTGCGAATGGCGCTGATATGACGATTCGGAATAAGAAATCTCAATGTGCACTTGATCTCTGTCCGGGTAAGTTAAAAATAAGAGAAGGGAGGGAAGGAGGGTAAGAGTGTTGTAAGGACTACCTTTTATGGGCGGCTGAGAAATTAAAAGATAAATTGTAACATGGCTGGGAAAATAGAGAGGACTAATATTGTTGTTTGTTTTCACTTTGTTAATTTGCAGATCCTAATTTATGTCGTGCTCTTCAACAGTCCAGAAGTGAGCGGAGTGTCACGTAAGTATTAAATTTCTTTGGAAGCTTTTTCCGTCCTAGTAAAAAAAGATTTTCACTTTCTTTTCCGTTTTCCGGTCTCTGAAAGATAAACAGTGCGGATCTCAAAACCTTTACGTGTGACCTTCGGTCTCTTGTTAGGGAGGAAGAGCAAACAAATAATGAAATGCTCAGAGCTTTCCTAAATACCATTTAAAAAGGGGGCTAAAAAGTAAAATCCTAAGGAAAGAAGACAAAGCAAAAACGTAAAGTGTTTTCGGACATGACAAAATATTTTTTTGGAGGGGAAACAATGGCTAGCAAGTTTGCACAACATTTAACTCATCGTCCCATAGTCGTGGTCGTCTTTAAGAGAGTTTAGCTTTGTCCCTCTTTTGGTCTTCCTGTCAGATGCCGTTGACTTAAACTCACTCAGTGTCGGATGCTGCAAAAAAATCTTTTTGGCTTTTGAAAAAAGTTCCTTTTATCGTGTGTCCAGTCCTGCCCAAGTTTTGCTATGAAAGTCCATATCTATTTGCGTGGAATGGAAGCACGTAAAATGAGACACGTTGGGGAAGATACATTTTTTTATTCAAGTTAAGCCGTCGCGTATAATGATAATGATCAGGGAGTTGAGGTAGCATGGAACGGAAAAAACTTATTTTTTAGTGGAGCACGTCAGGCATGTCTTTGCTGAGACTGGGAGGGAGTTCGGGAGTAAAAGCTGCATCTCGCTATCTTCTCTCATCCCATTCACAATTTTCTTTCTTTTTCTCCCTTTTTTCTCCCACTTCCGTACAATTTTCTTGTCTTCCATGTAATTTTTGTATTTCTTCATCCGTGCACTTGATTCCTCTTTATTTTTCTATCATCTGTGAGAATCGGCTCGCTCGTAACTGTTTTTTCTTCTCTCGCAAATTCCTTATCAAACTTTCTCCGAAAAAATAAGTGTGGAAGGATTCATCTGTCTCTCCCTCTTTTTCCATCTTCGGCTATTGTTGTCCTCATTCCGCAAGCTACTTTTACTTTTTTCAATGTTTCTCCTGCTTATTTTGCTGGTCAGGCACACGGCGCTTCTATTTTTTTCTCTTTTTCTCCTTTCCATACGGAATGAAACGGTTTGTTGGAGATGGATTGAGAAAACTAAAAAAAACTTGTAGTGGTAGGGAAATGTATATACAGCTTTTTTTTATAAATCCATGCATGCTTGAAACATGTTCTGTGCTGTGTAGAGTGAGGTGGATATGGAGGTGGCGGTGTTGATGGTAATAGTGACAGTAGTGGTGTTAGTCCGTATGTAAGTTTTTCTTGGGATGGGTGAGAGGAGACGAAAACTGATGATGATGTTGATGGTGGTGGGTGGCTGTCCTTTTTTCCTGTATGGCCAAAGCCAGTAGCCCCACAGCTTAAGATATATATTTTTTTTACTCTTCTGGCTTATTTTGGACTAAAAAATAGCTACATCTTATTTTGAAGTAAGGAGCACCTTGAGGCTGTTTTCTACTGATCTCTCCGCAAATATGCACATATGTGGGTGTGCAAGTTATAGTAATAGACATAGCGCAGTTTTTTTCATTGAAAAAGGAGAAAAAGTTTTTGGGCTGAGACTGTTGTCTAACCGTCCCCTCTTGTTCTCGTCAGAATCTCGTTTTTTTTATTCTGTGAGGATGGAAAAGATATAAAAAATGTGAGTGAAGTGAGGATATCCAACATCCCCATCCACAAGCCACCTTCCATTCTAAAAGAGTATCTTTATATTGACGAGAAGTGACTGGGATATTCACAGAATATTGGACTAGGTATAAAGAAGATCCGTGTGCTCTAGCTCGCTACTAGTTTTTGGAGGAGAAAGGAGAAGAGGAAAGAGGAGTGAACGGGAAGACAGGGTTTGAGTAGAATTGAAGTGGAGCGTAAAAAGGAGAGGAGAAAGTAAGAATACTTTCTTTTCTCTCTTTTTTTACTTTTTATGGGGCTATCTGTCTTCCTTCCTCTCTGGTATTCTTGATGAATTATTTTATTCCACGTTTGTTCTCTCCTCCACTCTACTCTTATATTCCTACCTTCATAACTGTTATGTTGACGGGAGAAAAAAAGAGAAGGGCACATACTGTACTCAGGAGAGTAGATGAATAGAAAAAAAGGAAAAAAAGAAAGAGGAAAATGAAACAGTTTTTTTCTCCTCACTTCTTCGGGACCACGACCAAAAAAACTTAGGTATGAGAGTGGTCTCTTCCTTCCTTCCTCTTCTAGTTTGCTCGAAAGGAAAAAAGGAGCAAAACTGAAGATATTTTTTTCTCATATGATATTTTATTAGAGAAGGGGTGAGGGGGAGAAAAAAAAGTTGAAAATTTTTGTCACATTTAATGCATATATCACTGGGCATATACGGAACGGAGCATTTTCTTGTGTGGGCCTGTCATAAATATTACAGGAAAGTTTGCTCGTACATTTTGCTACTTTCTTTTTTTCTGCTGATAGTGGGGATGATGGTGATAGTTATAGTGCTGGGATGGGAAACGATTGCAATGGAAAGAGCACTATAAGAGAAAAGGGAATGAGGAGAAGATGTGTTGATCTGACTGAAATATGGATGAAATGGTGGTGGTCTATAAACGAATGAGATAATGGGAGGACTAAGAATAAAAAAATAATAGTGGGAATGTATAGAAAAGGGCAGAGAGGGAAGTTGTTGAAAAGTATTAGTAAGTAATGTGATAATAGAGTAAAAAATGTTTTTAGTGTGCCCTGGACCTTTTTATGTATGAGATGATAATATTGTTGAGTTGAGAAAGCGAAAAAAGTGGTGTACATATAGTATTCTGCTTTTTTCATGTGATGATAATAGTGGTGGTGGTAGTAGTAATATTACTTAAGCCTTTTTATTTGGTTCCAAAAATAAAAAGTTGGTGCGTTGGTCTGGGAATTGTCGAGAGTATTTTTATATTATTTTCTTACATCATATTTTTGTGTGTAGGCATCAGAGTGAAGGAGGGGCGGCTAAAGCACAAAGCCCGACACCGAGTCTGGACCCTAGTGAGGCTGGAGACGAGTGCATGGTGTGCTCAGATGGACCCAGGGAAGTTGTGTTTGGACCGTGTGGTCACTGCGTAACTTGCGAGCATTGTGGGTCAAGAGTTAAAAAGTGCTTGCTGTGCAGGTCGCCTGTTGTGAGCCGAGCAAAGGTAAGAAAATCTGTTTGCAGAAGTGAAATTGAGATTGTATGAGAAGCTGATTTTTTGGAGGGTTTTGGGATGACAATATGAAAAATGATGAAAAGATGTGCCCCGAAAAAAGAGAAAAATGGAGGGTTGGAGAAAAGGGAAAATTTTAATTTTGGAACTGGAGAAGAAAAAGGGCTTGTGTTGAGAGACAAGGACAAGTTGTGAAAATAATGATGATAAATATATTAAATGTGTTGTTGGACTGGCTGTTGGTGATGTTGATGCTTTCTTCCACATCTAGTCCTCAGTATTTCATCCGGTTTGCTTTTTCCTTTGCTTTCTCTCTGTGTGCGTAGGTTGAGGAGTGCTTGGTGTGCTCAGATCAGAAGGCGTCTATCGTTTTCAAGCCATGTGGTCACATCTGTGCTTGTGCTAACTGCGCCAGCATCATGAAAAAATGTGTAACCTGTCGTTCCCCAATTGAGAGAATGAGCTCGGTGCTGAGCTCCGCTGGGAATAGTCAACAGCAGAATGTGAGCTGTGGAGGGAACGGGAATGGAAATGGTGGAGGAGGTGGTGGGGGTGTAGGGAAGCCTGCCTCGAATCTTGTCGTGCTCACTCCCCCAACAACCAGCCTTGTTCAGCCAGGTTCGGCCAGTAATAACTGCAACAGTGTGAACAATAACAACAACAATAACAATGCTAATGCCGCACAATTCGGGAGTAATAACGGGGCAGCACAGCCCGGATCTGTTGGGGTGGTGGTGGTGGGCAGGGAAGGAGGACCAGCTGTGTCCCCTACTTCTGTCAACAACACGACAAATTCGAATGTGGCCGCAGCGGCTGCCGCTGTCGCATCTTTGCATATTAGCACTACTAGTACTACTTCTAACAATACCAATAATCAGGGGCTGATGGTGGCGCCGTCAAATCTTTCCCCGAGCTTCCAGGATGCTAATCTTCTCAGCTCGCATCATGCTCAGGGAGGAAGCTTAGGAAGTGGGTGTGGAGGAGGAGGAGGTGGACTTTCGCCCCCAGTGTCGCCTGATAACATTACACATGCTAATAATGCTGCATTGGCCGCCGCTCATGGATTGAACAGCAATCAAGCTGTGCTCCTAAACAATGGCGCTAAGGACTACAACGATGTGCAAAAGCTTCAGCAGCAATTGCTAGATATCAAAGAACAGACTTGCTGCCCTGTTTGTATGGATAGACTCAGGAACTTGGTAAAAAATATTTTGGAAATTGATGGACAGTTTTAATTAAATTTGGGCGAAAGGAAATAAATTAAAATCTCTTTGTGCAGATATTCTTGTGTGGACATGGAACTTGCCAAAGCTGTGGAGATCGGATTAGCGAATGTCCTATATGCAGGAAGACAATTGAGAAACGGATACTACTTTACTAGGATTAGGGGAAAATGGGGTGGATCTTTGGATGGGATAAAGGATGAAGTATCGTAAATTACGATGTGATTATAAACAACCTTTTTCAAAATTGACTGGTTTAAAATACCTGGATGAATAGGAGTGGAGTGGGAGAGAAATAATCTTTTGGCTGAATTTGCCATATATATTGCTAGATTTTTGTTAGTTGATTAGTTTACGTGATTGCTTCCATTAGTGACTATCCTAGAGTTAAACTTAAAACTATGCAGTTTAGTTTGTTCACTACTTTTAGTATGAGTCTAAATTAGTAATTAGCGTATATTTAAAGACAGAAGGAAATTAATTTCCTTTTCTTCCGTGTATGATATTACCTAATTGTCTTAATTATGCAATAATAACCTACGACCTTATCCCCCTTTATTGAAAGCATAATTTTAATTTCATTAAAATTGGAGTCATAGTCATAGAGTGTCTATACCAGATTATTTTCGAGTTTCGCACAATGATTAAATTGATGTTATGCTAATTTGATATTACTAAATGTAGGAAGCCATTTGTAGATAGAGTATTCGGTAACAAACAGTAATTACTAATCTATAGCCGAATAGCTAAAAACAAATTATAACTGCCACTTAGGGTTACGAATGTATCCTGTCCATAAAAGTAGAAATTTTATAGCAATTGAAGTGAAAAAAGAAATTGAAAGTCCCCACATTTTGTTACATATTAAAAATAATTTTTTCAATGTAAATGCGCAATGGAGATTATGAACGGAATGACTGCTACGTTGTAAAAAAAACCCTTCCATTTAAGAAGTGAATAAAAACGTATCTTATCTCAATTAAAAGAAGGAAATAATTGGATGATTGATGCGAAGACTTTAGGGTGTAATTGGCATTTTAAAATTTATTTTTGTATTTTATTCTCAGTGGTAGTATAATATTTCTTCTGATAGACGACTACTTATACTTACGAAGTTAAAAAAAGAAATAGTCTATTTCATTAATTTACTATCTACTAGCTACTACATGGCATAATATCGTGGAAATCATAAAAATGCACTGCATCATTGGCTAAACTATGAGCGTAAAAACTAAAACTAATTCATATAAATTAATTAAATATGGCCATTCTAAAATGCATTCTTTATATGCTACACCTCGAGAAGCAACTAATACCCAAGTCCATTCTCTGTCAAAAATGTGAGAAAACTCCTCGCGCTATTCACATCCCCCGCAAAAAGCAGTTTCTCTTTCGTACAAATCTCGTTTGTTATTTTTTATCACATGACCATGACCAAATCAACTCATTGGATAATTTCAAAATGTTACAAGACGAGTTTTTTTAAGTATAATAATTACCGTGAAAGTGATATGAGTAAATGGGTGCATTTATATATCGTGTGCGTTTGCACTAGTCACATTAAAAACATTTTTACAACCTTCTTTAGTAAAACAAACTATTACACGTATAACAACCTTCAGTTCTCAAAACATTTAAACGTTAACAAAAATTTCAGTTGCCAGTTTAGAAATTCTATATCTACAAATTAGCAAAACTTTTATACACAGAAGTTCCCTTTTTACAAACAACAACCTGAAACAGTACCAAAAAGATAAAATGCATTGTAGCGTCACACATAATAAAATATTTTTTGCTCTTCGTACAATTAACTAACTTAAAAAGCTTGCATTTCACAACAATAATTCTATTTCTACAAATCTCCCGTTGTTCTGACCTTATGAGTGAACAATTATTTACTTTGTGACTGGTACGTAATATAAAAAAATCTTTTCTGGAGATCCGCTAAAATAACAACCGTTAAAATAAAGAGTAGATGGTAATACTTAATAAATCTGCTTTACAATTTACACTTTAAAAGTTAATCAGTTTTTTTTCACAATAATACTACACGTGCAAACTACACAATTAAATTATGTACATGGTTTATGTATGTATAATTTATCATTATCGGCGATAATACCTTGGTAAGATGGGTACGCTTGAAAAATGCTGGTAATATATGTATTTAAGTAGGTAAAGTCTGTCCCGTTTTCATTTATATATTTTTTTACTACGCATCTTACTTAACTATACACTCGGAGATCTTTTTAGGTTAAGCAACATAAGGAAGGAAAAGGTTATTTGTAGAAAAATCGGGTAAGGATAAGATAGGTTGCATTCATTTTTTACTAGTTCACCTCCTACAGCCAAAATTGCTTTGTGGATCGGACCAGTTATTAAATTGGACAATATTTTTACAAGGTTGGTTATTATATTTATGCATCCGTGAACTTTCTTTTGCAAAATACGGTTTGCTATTTAACACTTTTTTGTGGCGAAGTGTTTTTAAAAGACGTGTGGAGATTACTTTTTGAGGAAGGTATATGGTATAGGTAGGTAAAATACATTGTATTGCTGCAGGTAAAAATAAAATAATTATTCTGTTCATGGTTTTAGAAAAATGATCTCGCAAAGAGACAAACAAGTTCTAAAGGCAGGTACGGAATACATGTTGTATGGCCTATTACTCTTTTTCATTCTCCATTTTTTTCAATTTCCCTCATTCTCATTTATAAAAACTTATTAATTTTTATAGTAGGTAGTGTGATATTATACTTTACATGGTTATTAAAATTGAACTCATCGACAGTTTAAAAATGTTACATTATCTCTGGAATACTCTGATTCGGTAGTCGGTCATGAAGAAATTATCAGTAATTATTTCTTAAACTTTTGGAGAATCTTTAGTGGTTTCTTTACACATAACTTTAATTTTACGCTAGTGGATCGGCCAGTGGATGATCTCCGGAAGAGGAGAAGTCCTCACCTTGGAGCAGACCTTTCTTCTCGTCGTTTACGGTACTAGATTCTCCCTCTTTGTACATTGTTTCGTAGACGGGATTTGCAAAATTTGTGCCTTGCAGTAGGACCTGTACAGGAATTTTCAAAATATAAGTTTCGTGCTGCTTTATATAATTTATGAGATTTAGGGGTTACCTTATCAGAGTCAAAGATAAGACTAGGTTCGGACGCATGATCTTCATCCCCTTCTTCCTTGAGAAACATTGGATTATTAATCTCGACTGTGCCGGCATCATGCATCCGCACGTGCATGAATGGCCGTCCTCTGTTAAAATGAAAAGTGTAAAAACATCTTTGTGAAAAACATAATCCAGTCTATCAAAAATAGGAAATGTAAAACGATTTCTGAGAAATTAAAATGGAACTCGGTAACGCGGACCGGTTGAAACCATACTGTTTTCTTCTCATCACAACGTAGGCCATACAGCCCGATATGCCGGCGACGCTCACTGCCACTACTATAAATACTAAGACTAGGACCCATGTCACGCCACTCTCTTCGCTTCCGCTACTCTCACTCGCTGACTTCTCCCTGCTTCTGCAACGCACTCCGAAAAATCCTGAAGGGCAGCTGTAAACACGAGATTGAGTCATTATTAGAATGCTAATTAAGTAATAAATTTCATAGAACCATTGAAACTTGATAGAAAATTTGAGAGGCTTTACACTTACTTGCAAGTTGGCTGCAAACTCTCATCAAGATTAGCAATACAAGTACCACCGTTAAAGCAGTATCCCGAGGTACAACTAGTTTTTATCTCGCACCTGGACCCTGTCCAACC
>JAHZND010003501.1:0-12002 GCA_027744115.1 Acrocyrtus sp. NNG-2020 | reverse complement strand
TTAAAGCGATTTAAGAATGACATAATAGTGTCCCCTCCTAGTATCGAATATTGCCATTTCCTCCACCAGTGGCACGATTAACTTGTGACCGCAAGGCCTCGCCAGCTAAGCCTGCTGCTGCTCCCTGAACGTGTTCATTGCTCATCACTCCACTTGTGAATTCTTGCTGGGCTTTGGCAAAACTGGCCCCACTACTCCGATAGATTCGATGTATCTGTAGTAATCCATAGAAAAATAAAAATGTTTATTTCTTAACTATTACTGACAAGTATCTATAACTGACAAGTGAGAAATTGTGCACCAGTGAGCAGTGAGTATATATTGTATTTTAGTCTTCAGCACAACACTGTTGACAACCGGACAGGTACATTTTTTATCCTCATCGAGTCATCAATAAGCAATAAAAATTTACACTTACTCTGATAATCATGATAATGTCAAGAAATGCAGCAGAAGCAAATCCAATTCCAATGATCAGTATGACGATCCCAACGAAGATATACTTTGCTCCTCCCACGTTGATTGTTTCTATTCCTTCAACGATGCCGCTGAGTAAATTCACGAATTAAAAATTACTATTATTTGATGTTTACTATTTTAAAGTATGTTTCTTTGTTGTAACTGCAAAAAGATAGTTTTTTTACCATGTTCCACTCATTTTGATGCAAAACAGTATGCTGAAAATTATTTGTACGAAGAAGCAAATAAAAAACACCATAAAGTTGAAAGAACTATCGCTCCTGAAAAAGTATTAGATAATTTCACGTTACGTTAGATTGCAAACACATAAATGAGTTGAGTTGAACAGTAAAATGGATAGGTGGGCTTACTTGAAGGCTTTGTACGCTGGGCGGAACCAAAAAACATAAGACGCAGGTGAAAAAATGACAATGTAAAACAGAGATAATCCAAGCCCGATTAAACTCTCACCCACGTTTAGTGTAAAAATTCGGAGTACATACACTAAACTATTAATTACAAGCATCAAAAAATGAGCGAAAACACAAAATTAAAGCAAAATACGTCAATCTCTAAATTGATACACCTATATTGTATACCAAGTACCGCCAACTTTCATTCCAATAATTCGCAACTTATTTATTTTGCACCGAAAGAAAATTGTTCTTATTTATATTAAAACCCTAAGTAGGATATAAGATAAGACAATAGCACATACACCCTGGAGCATTTTTAGATAAAGATGTCAGATCTTCGTCGTCACCAGTAAGATCTTGTTTTTCACACAAATCTAAGAAAGCAAAGTCTGATTCTAATTTTGCCATTAATAGTTTGATCAAATTTTAAATAGTTGCAAAAAACTAAAACAACTAAAATCAAACTTAAACTTGGGAATTGGGATAGTTATAATAATTGGCTATTTTGGCGCAGTACACACAACAGCAACAGCTCAAGTCGAAAAATAACACTTCTATTATTAAATCAAGTAAATGCTTTCTGTTATTTAAAGTAAATATACCAATATATGGATTCACATTTAATTCGCATAATATATGTAGGCATATAAATCCGTTGCGGCTAAATGATTTAATTTGATTAGTTTAGTTATCAACACCATCATCATCAGAGTCCATACATACGGATATGGACAACGAACGACACATTGACACATATTATTATTAATAATTATATTTAATACATACGTAATTACGGAATACCTAAAGTATATGTTGTAAAATGCTAAAACTTATCTTATACCATTATATGGTGCGCTCCCAAGTTCCTCTTCTCTTCTCTGAAGTTCACGCTCCTTTCTTTCTAGTTCTTCCTGTCGCCTCTGCAGCTCCTCTGTTGAAATTGGAGGTGCTCTGCCGCCCTGTGGTGGCTGCACTGTCTTATTTCCAAAATTTGGTGTGTAATCCTGGTCGGGAGACATTACTGCTGGCGATCTCACATTATCGCCTCCTCCGCCACTAAATGGGGGAGGATTAGCTGCACCTCTAACAGCCTGATTATGGTACAAAAAAGTAAAAGCAACATGCATAATAAATAAAAAACTAAAATCATGGTATGACATTGACACAAATGACATTTACAGGATCAAAGGCATCTGAAGAACTTGATATAGGTACCGTTGTAGGCCTTTGAGGTGTATCATCGAATGGATTATAGTCCTCCAGATCTTTGGCTGCATTGTTCACAGTATTCTTTGTTACCTGCTGTATTGACGGGTCCTATATAGAAAAAAGTTCAATAATCTTTAATTTTCAAGAGTAAAGAATGGTCAAAGAAAATGTGTTAAGTCGTGTGTTCTCGAACCTGGAAAGGATTATCGTCAAAAGGATTATCGTCAAAGCCTGACATCCTCGCTACACACACACAGTGGAATGACGTAAACCAATAATGAAGTAAAACAGCGAATACTGTCACCGACAGAACTTTAGAGACTCGAGACTCTGTTCACTGAATACCAGGCTCCGGAGATACTAAACTGTGATAAGTTACTTTCCTTAGTAGTTCCAATATTCCGTTAGCTATTTGTCGAGTGCCACCTTCTTCCTAAAACACAGAATAGTTAATAAATTAGTGATATTAGCATTAATTTTCATTTTATTATGTATTCAATTTAAATCTACTTTATTCGTTGTACGGTTGGCTATTGATTTAAGCACTTTTACAAATATAAAGGGTAATAATGCCTATAGATGAATGTTGGATTCACTTTTACAAGAATATTGTTATGTGGCCATACGAAATCCGAACGCAACGTAAAAACATTTTTTAAGTTTAGTTAGACCATCAGCCTATCCTTCCTACTTTAAAAACACTACGTACAAACAAACTAAGATTTCTCTTAATGTTGATTATCAACAGTTGATATCAATTGTCAAGTTCTCTCTTCTTTCTAATTATCTTGCCTGTGACCTGTATACATCACAGCAAATGCAAGGTAACACAACAAAAAAATTTGAAGTAAATAGGTAACTCTGGGTCCTGGGTTTGCACTTTTTAGATTAGATTCCCATGTAAAAATGACACTGAAAACTAGAAAACGATACTTACTTATATTGACATATGTACAAGTACTGGATTAAATATTAAATACTTCATATTTTAGTCTCTTCCTTCATCCTCACTCTAACTCTCTTGTAATTAATTTGTCTTACTTTACTTTTGACAGAGAAACCATTTCAGTTGAAATACATAGTGGAAGATTCTGTTACACTTTCTACTAATTATTATTCCATACCTGCCTATATATTTTTAAGATGGTAAGCTCTTCTCTTTGATAGTTTCAATTTTATTTTTCTGTTCTGATCAGATTACCACTTGAGCAAGTATTGCTATTCCGCGAAACAATTTCTATATCTAGCCTCTTCATTAATTATTTAAGATGATAAGCTCTTCTCTTTGATAGTTTCAATTTTATTTTTCTGTTCTGATCAGATTACCACTTGAGCAAGTATTGCTATTCCGCGAAACAATTTCTATATCTAGCCTCTTCATTAATTATGAACATTTTACATTTATTCATTTTCTTTCCTGTGTCTATAGGGCTGTTTAGCTGTTCCTACGTACAACGTATTTTACCTACAAAACTACGCATAGCACTCCAATACTGAATGCAGGAAAATTGGAAACCCATTTTACTGCCCACAATATGACAATCCACTAATCAATAAATCTTAACTGTCTTCGCCGCAATAACCACCTAAACCCCAGAAAACAAACCAGCAGTTTTACTGAATGCAGGAAAATTGGAAACCCATTTTACTGCCCACAATATGACAATCCACTAATCAATAAATCTTAACTGTCTTCGCCGCAATAACCACCTAAACCCCAAAAAACAAACCAGCAGTTTTCTCAAACTACGACAACTCTTCCAAAGTCACATTCATCCTACTATTCCTATTTCTCCTCTCGAATTGCACTATCGTCCACTTCCGTCTACTTTCCTCCAGTCAAAAACCAAAAGAAACGTAGCCATAATTCTTTTCTTCTCAAATGGCCAACTTTTTTTTACAATAAAACTTCCAATTTTACATTTCAACTCTCAAAAATTATCTAAAAACTAACTCTATTCACTTACCAACTTTCCCCTCACATTTGGTCAATTAACAGCTTACACCTTTAATTAATTCAAACCGCTATCAACATCAAATCACCTAATTTCCTCCTCCGCCACATCCAAACTTTCGTCTCAACTCAACTCTCACTGACGATGAGCAATACACAAAAAAGATACCTGCTGGCTGGAAAATATTTTTTTACTCCTTTTTTACTTTCTTCNTACACAAAAAAGATACCTGCTGGCTGGAAAATATTTTTTTTACTCCTTTTTTACTTTCTTCACTCCCTTCCCTGCCATGTATTTATTAGCGGAGAGGAAAAATACTTCTTTTCGGATAGTTTTTTTGTGAATGTGAAAAATGTATCTTTGCGTGCTTGTTGGCTGTGTGTGCGGCTACAGATTTGGTTTGTGAGAAATTGTGAATGTGAGCTGGCTCGATTATCCTATCCTTTCCATATCTGTTCATATGCTTACTTTTTCGTTTCCTGTGTAGATTATTCCCATCTCACTTCATGCATTCCCAACAACTTCATTTCTCCTTCACTTTTTCTCAGCAGCCGCAGCTTTTGCCAGCAATACACTGAAAATCACAAGTGGGCCGGGTATAAGAAGAATGAAGAACGAGAATGAACATCTTTCAATTTTTTCTGCAGTTTTTGGCACGATTCTGCACAGCACACACAGATGAGGGCACTAGCACTTGGTGCAAAAATTTGCCTAAAGTTTTATTACGCGAAAAAAAGTTGAAGTGGCACGGGCCCTTATTTTTCAGGAGTTAGGATGGGTAGAGGTTGTAATTAAAACGTTTTGTATTGTTACGGATGTCTGTGCATGAGCACCTAACCACTAAATAAATGTATTGTTTGTACACGCGTCCGATTCAACAAAAAAATTTTATAGAGAGATGTTATACCTAAATATGGGATTTTAAACACTAATTTGGCTTCGAAATTGCTTATCAGACTAACTATAAGAGAGTATAATAAATATACCTGATAGCTTTAGTGGTTAGTTTTGCCTAAATTAATTGCAAGGTAGAACAAAATGTTCTTTTCATGTAGTACCGCTTGAACACCCTGAACACGCAATTTCTAGGAGGAAAATTGAACGTTCATTTTTCATGCTTGAATTCTCAATATCGTGCAAAAATAAATTTTACCTTGAAGCTTTCCTTTAGCGTAAATTATAGAATCCAAGTAGAATCCAGCTAAAATATTCTCACTGAAATGTCCCCAAAAGGATACAAAGGCAGAAGGGGAGTAGTACCAAAAAAAGTCAATTAACTCCAAAAATACAAATGAGAAATGATAATGGTAGCGATGTCATGAGAGAGTGGTGGAGATGGACAGTTGGTGAAAAAATAGCCGTTTCTACTACTGACTACAGTGAATATGCAAACGCACATCATATAACCAGATTAAAAGGAGTCACA
This sequence comes from Acrocyrtus sp. NNG-2020, assembly GCA_027744115.1. Classification (NCBI taxonomy): domain Eukaryota; kingdom Metazoa; phylum Arthropoda; class Collembola; order Entomobryomorpha; family Entomobryidae; genus Acrocyrtus; species Acrocyrtus sp. NNG-2020. The sequence goes on along the minus strand of JAHZND010003501.1, from coordinate 6,537 downwards.
ATGCCGAGAAAAAAGATATATCGTTATTCATTTACGGTACAATGATCATGCAATAACACAATACAAACTCGAGATTAGTCATGTGGTGATGATGCACGCTCGTGATTTCATGTAATGTATGTAATGCAGGATATATGCAGGATTTTTAATGGATTTTGATATGTTCCATTTTTCACAATCACGTAGAATACGTTGATCGCTGCAAACATTCCTCTCATGACAGCTGTATACAGAATCACGAATCATACATGTATGGTAACTTCCTACGAATTGTCATGAATCTACAGCGAAGAAATGAAATGTAAATCTTGTTACGTCACTTGAGTACGATTATCAGCAGAATATATGGATTTTCTATACTGAAAGGGTTTACAAAGCTAAAGCTACACTCTTTTACAAGTCGAGTCCTACGAAATGGAATGTGAGAATATGAAAAAAACGACTGCAGCATAATACTGAGAATAAAGTGCAGATTGTGCTGGGCTTGGTTTGGCATGGGATAACCTTAGCCTTGGATTTTTGTATAGGTAGGAAATACTGTTTGAGGATTTATGCTTTACTCACCACATAACACAAACTTCGAATTTCGAAGTTTTAACTCTATCGGGCATTAGTAATGGTCCATCATGTAGCTTCCCGTTTTGCTGAGGAGGAGCAAACCTGGCTAGCCATATAGTTTATAGCATTGGCTAGGTGTGGGTGTTTTTTAGGTAAAAGTTTAGTGAGAGTTAGGTGTTAGTCTTGGTCTAAAAAGTAGGTAGTAGGTGACGACGATGTAATGTTGGCATTGGAGGTGGTGCTGTCGCTATATTATGTATACGTTATATAACTACTAGGTATACTATATACTTGTTGACAGTTAAACCCGAAGTAGTAAAACAGTTTTTTTATAGTTCATCCACTCCTTCTTCTCCATCCTCCTAGTTTATACAGGTTGTGTGTAGCTGAAACGGAGTGATCGTAGGGTGAAGAGCACTTTATTATGCTAAAGCTATTAGTTTGCGAATGACAGGACAAACAATATTGAAAGAACAAAAGAGATCACATGAACCACATCTTTACTCGCGCACCTTCTATCTCTACCTGCTGGCAGCCTAGTTGGTTTTTATGGGTCTAGTTCTATTCCATGCCACCCTCTGCTATCCAGACTGGCTATTTCAGAAATATTATACTAAAACTACTTTATTCCTTACTCCAACCTCCACCAATATAATATGCTACTAACTCCTTCCATATCAATCTCATCCACAAGAGGAAGAAAATATGAAGAGAATGTCAAAGCTTCATCCATATGCACTGCATCTACATAATCTCAGTCCCCAGGCTAAAGCTAAAGCACGCAGATTAAGCGTATTTTTCCCTTACTGTCACTGTCGTGTCATGATAACCCTGCTTTACCTGATTACATAATGTGTTTATTCAATTCATGCTATTTCTCGGGTATGTTGTTGGTTTACTTCGTTTGAGTAAATTCAGTCTTTGTTTGTATGTTTGCCTTAAAGAGAAGTGCTTTCAATATTATTTTATTTATTTTTGTGTATATATTTATTATATATCCATTCTATAGATTAATTATAATGTAGAGAATAAAATGAAACGAACAAAATGCAATTATCATAGTACTAATGCAGACACGCCGCACTTGCTATGGGAAAGATGCTTCACCATTTTAGTCATCCTATTTGTGGCTGAGAACACTTCTACAGAGTCCAGAGCACCCATCGTATATGAGCTTACACCTCCAATGACAATGATGGAGTCGCCTATAAAAAGAGAGAAATTTTGAAAGTTAGTGATAAATGATGCCCTCTAATTCTCCATTTATTTTTAAGATGGATGCCTACCTAAACGTACAGCAGCATGACCATGTCTTGGTGTAGACAACATTCCAACTACGTCCCATTCATCGTTTCCGTCATTGTAGCATAATATATCAGGCAAGCTGGAATTTCCCCTCTTAGCAATATCCTTCATTCCAGCTCCTGCAACTAAATAGATCTCCTTGTTCACCGGTATAAGGCTGCAAAACGCAATTGGGGAAGGGAGGTTAGTCCAAGGTGTCCATCTATAGAAAAGCGGATATTATGCAAAAAGTTCTTTCCAAGAAAAAGTTTATTTTAAAGGAGAATACTATTCAAAAAGAGATTAGCTAGTCCAGGCACCTATCTTTTTGCGGATCGTAGCATGTGTACGGTATCCAACACTGGTCTATCAGCTTCCTTCGTAGATCCACCAGCGATCATTATTTCGCCACCAATCACAGCAATTCCCATATTACTTCTGGTTATAGCAAGAGATGCAATCGGTTTCGTACTGTGGGCTACGGTGCTGTAAGCTAGACAGGTTGAAGACGCTCTGTAAATGGAGGGCGAAAAGAAAAGGTTGAAAGCAGTTTGAAGCCAAGACACGGGACTACCGTGATGAGTAGGTAGTCTGAACAGTTTGAACATGTCATCATTTCCGTCTGATAAAATGATAATTATAACCTGCCATCCACATTTCCGCCTATGATATAAATAATATGGTCAATAGCAGCACAGCCAAAATGACTTCTAGCCTTGTCCAATTCCGCGACTTTCTCCCATCGCCCCGATCGTAGATCCAGTCTAAAAACGGTTGACACTGGTATGTTTTTACCATTCTTATCTTTTTGTTCAGGGTCCGTTCCGCCTGTTGGAAGAAAAAATAATTCAATGGACAATGAGAAATTTATGTTGACAGAATGAGCATCACGTAATCTCAATATTTAACCGAAAGTGCTCCATCATTGTGGTACTTTTACCAATGAGGAAAACGTGATTTCCCACTCTTGCTAGTCCAGAGTGCGCCCGCGGACTGGGTAAAACACCCACACGAGTCCACTTATTAGTTTCCATTGCATACATGTAAACGCTCCGACCCGAATTTCCAGTGCCAAGGGGTATTTTTGGGTTGTTTCCTCCAAATATTAGGACCACATCCTTTACCGTGTCTAAATTTTCTAACACCTTTGGATTTTTTATCTCATCCTGTGTTAAAGTCGGTGAACGCCGCCCTTGCACCGATCTTGACTCTGCAGTTTTGCTAAATTCATCTGTCGACATGATCTCTGTTGGACTTGTTGGTGGCGGTTTTGGTGGCTCGTTTACATTTCCAATATCACGTGGGGGTGGAGGAGGTGGCGATGGAGGTGAAAATGGAGGTGGGATTGGAGGGGGCTCTGGACGTGAAGAGGGTTCGGAAGGAGTATACGGGAGACGGATGTTGCATAGGTTCGTCTTGCACAATTTTAAAAATAGTATCCTGAGCTGTAAGAGGAATGCTCTCTGGAGAATGCGAATGAGCTGGAATTTCTAAATTAGGCTTCTCGTTCTCCTTATCTCTTCCATCGTTCTTATTCCCAGTGGGCTGCTGGTAATCTTGAGTAAATTTCGCCGCCTCGTCGTAATACCTCTGATACTTGTCTTTCATCTCATTCATCTCCTTCCAGGTATTTACACCTGCCTTATATTGCTCTTCCAAGTTCGTGTTTTCCAAGAAGTTGTGCACTTGCTGGAGCTGCTTTAATCCTATGGTGTCCGTTCCCTGGTCATGTGAGTTGAAGATCCGTTTTCTTTCCTGTTTTTCAGGGCGCTTGGCTTCATTGACAGCCGTTTCCTGGTCATGTGAGTTGGAGCTCCGTCTTTCTTCGTGTTTCTCAACACGTTTAGCTTCATCAACAGAGTCTCGCCGTCTTTCCCCATGAGAGTAGCGACCTTCTCCCCTCTCGTTTACATTAGGAGCATACTTAGAATTAACATAATTCCAACTGTCGGCATGACCCTGATGATTGTGCGAAGTGTGCATTCTGTCATCCTCCGAGACCGACATTTCTCTTACTTTCCTTTTTGCCTGAAGCACATCAGCGTAATTTTCATGACGATGGGGGTGCTCAGGATACGGCGGGTATGTGCTGTAATCGAATCGGTGGTGGTAGTAATTTTCACTCGTGAAATTGTCATTCGCCGCATGGTGAGGATTATGCCGCGGTGGGGAAACGCCCCTAGGAGTTTGGTAACCTTCATAGAAAGAAGATCTTCGGAGAGAGGAATTTGGATGGCAGGATGTATGACTATGTTGCCTCACCGAGTGAGCTAGGTAGTAACAAGGATCTTTCTCGGAAGGGGAAAACTCTCTGTACTTGTCTGAGTTGTCTGAGGGATTTTGTTGCCAGCTTCCTCGCTCGAGACCTTTAATGGGTGAAAATGATTTACAACTGGAGAGTTTCTTCACCGTAGTTTGCACACATTGCGGATTTGCCACAAGAATCCCAAACTCTTTGTTCTCGTACGAAATCTACGACGGTATTTTATAGGGATGAGTATGCAAAAAAATTCAGACAAGTTCATTTGTCGGAGGCGTTATAAAACATAAAAGAGGTGAAACTGCGTGGGTGTTTGTAGATGTGGATGTGGATATTGTGTAGTGGTGGCTAATGATGATGAATAATGCATTATTCCTTTTTTTCTCACCATATCAGGATGAACTTTGAAATTTCCACTTGGAGTTCTGCCAACAAATGGAAATTCAGGAGGCTTCCGTTGTTCTCCCGCTGCTGCTTCTCTTTTCCACCAATTATCAGCACAAACCGTATTTTTGCCGGATGGAAGAGTGCAATTAGGACGCTGATAATTTTCCAGGGTATCACGTTTTCTATCTGTGTCCTTTGTCGGAACGCAACATGCCTTTGCACACGATTTTCTATCGTGAGAGATACCGATGGCATTGCAGGCTGTGTCTAAATCTGTTTGGCAGTTAGTTGTTCTCCTTTCACAAGCTGTTGTTTGACTGTCCTTCGTGCTTTTTCTGCACGGTGATGTCTGACATTCTTTGTTACTTCTTTCCCAGCGCGGAGTTTGACACTCTCGGGTCCTCCTTTCACACGTTTGGGGTAGTGTTTGACACTCCTTTGTGCTTTTCCCGCAGGAGGACATTGGAAGTGCATGGCTGTTTAGATGCTTGCTTTCGAGGGGGAGGTCAGAGTAAATGATTACCTTTATAGGCATAGGTAGTCTTTGCTCCCACCCTCCCTCCATACTCATTTCATTTGACCCTTCTTTTCGTACCATTTTTACTTATGCTTTGCGATTAACTCATTCATTTATTCGATGGAAAATTCACGTTTGCCTTTGATTTCAGCCATAATGGTAAAATGTCTTTTCCGTAAAAATTGATAAATAAATTATATGTTTCTTATGCTCAACGAGTCGTGAATGTGGTTATTACATATTCCTCATGCTTTACCATGTATTACCAAGGATATCTTATAAGACTTCAGAAGAAAGGGCAAAGCAACTGCTAACCAAAGCAAAGCCCATACAATGTGCGCTTCATATGACATAATAGATAGCAAGCGAAGGTAGTTTGACAAGGACGAATTCATTTTCTCAGCAGATGAAGGAAATTTTTTGAAGAAAACTCATTTACAAGGTGCTCAAACGAGGCTACAACTTCACACAAAAATCTACTCTACTAGTATAAGCATGAGTGACAAAGGCGAAGTTATTTGTACGGCTGGTTCCATATAATATTTTACAAGCTGTCCACGTGACTGTGATTTACAAAACAAAGCATTTCATCATGGCACTTATGGCCCTCGGCACTTCAGCCTGAAAACTTCGAATTCGATTTTCTTGAAACTTTCTTTTCTTCAAACTCTGCAAACATAAATTTATTCCAAATTCAATTGTGTAACCCTTGAGGGAAACAAACCACAGGGCTCTAAAGTAGAAACTTGCACAAACACTTTTCAACTTTTATTATTTCTCTTGTATTATCTGGGGACGTTAACATTCCTGGAAGAGGACAATAAATATCTACAATATTGTGGAATAAATGTAGTCAGTTGTCAGTTTTCTATTCCTACTCACAAATGTCTTGCTATTGTAAAGCTACTAGTGTTTGGAGGAGTCGCAATAAATTTCTTTTATCAAGTTTCGTAACGGGAAAGTAAAAAAAGCTTCCAGCAGTATCTAAACATAGGATAAGTCACGCTCACAACTCTGATGTTGACGAACTAGAGAGCATGTAACGTTCGCAGTTAGTGTTTGAGAATTTACACTTGAAACTTCAGTGTAGTAGAGAGCAACTCAAAATCAACTCTGAAGAATTTTGAGAACTTTTAAATTTTATTATAGACCATTAAAACATTTCTGTCTGGTTTAACATTGCCTTGCCTAGAATTGAAGGGGAAGTTAAAGGGGTAGAAAATATGTAGTGACCATGAGCATATTTTCCATAATGATTGTGCTATGCAGTAATGTCTGTATGAGTATGAGTACACCTACTAAATCTATTTCGCACATTCAACATTTCTGCTTCTAACTTCTCTTTTCTGATATATTCGTGCAAAAGCATGAGTTATGCATAGCTATGCATGAACAAAGTTGCCCACTCCAGTATACAACCAAGGATGGTAATTTCCCATGGTTTATAATTTTATATTCCATTTCCATGGGAAATAACGGAAAATGTGGAAAATAACGGAAAATAACGGAAAGTCCGGAAAATAATGGAAAG
>JAHZND010003500.1:0-13194 GCA_027744115.1 Acrocyrtus sp. NNG-2020 | reverse complement strand
CAACAAAATGGTACAAAAAGTTCACTTTGCCCCAACTTTCATACGTCGACTTACTTAAACACATCAAGTTTCACGCGTCGACTTGCTTAAACACATCAAGTTTCAGGTGTCGACTTGCTTAAACGAACTTTTTTTCACGTGTCGACTTTCAATTCTAAGCCCTCGATGTTGCATACTATTTTTTGTGTCAGAGAAATATGGATAACATACATAATGAGGATTGGACTGATATGGAGGTGATATATTACTTAATTTATTAGCAGCCATGTTAAATTGTAAACTCTTTGTCAACAAATATGGCTGTTCAATATATACTCATGGAAGCATTTGCTATTTATTTTAGGATCTCTATCCATACACTGTCCGTGGATTAGACAAGGAGGGCAAGCCATGTAAGAGTTTCGCATTATACATTTTCATATCCACTTTAATCTAAAATTGTGGTATTGAATTGTGTTAGATTCATAGATCAAAATAATTTGATTTCGTAAAAGTTAGCCAATTACCTATTCACGTGCAAATTCTTGGATTTCAAAATGGGACTGTATGCAAGCAACTATGATTAGTTATTACTTCAAATAATTTTAATAACGACCATTTTTGTTCACAATTTTGGTTTAGTGGTTTACATTAAATTTGGAGAGTGGGATGTGCGCAGGACAGTGGTTTCGGGAAAACTACAGCGAGCAATGAGGTATGTAGATTAGCAGATTAAGATTAGTCCCATCCCATTTCAAAATGGTAAACTCATAATAATGCATACGTAGGCAAACCTAGATGCCTCCTTTTTCGAAACACTTCCAAAAGCTAATTTGTCTGTGGTCATTTCCAGATATATTGACAAAATGCTTGATGATGGGTACCGGCAAGTAATTAAATTACAGCAGCAAGGCAGAAATGCGACCCAATATGTGCTGGTAAAAGCATGATCCAATTTTATACAGTGACGTACAAAGACTTTCAGAAATGGCTTAGGCAATTCAATTTTTTTCTAATTCTCTTTCAGATTGTAGACTTGGAGAACTACAATGTAGTACAACAAGGCTGCGTAGCATGTAAATAACACTTAATTTTCATTTTTAAATTATTTTCTATATTCATGTACCTTTCCCTCGGTTTTCACCTAATCCATTCTATTATTTTTAAATCTAGGCATGCCACTCTTCACATATTACGTACAAACGCTCCAGAAAAATTTCCCTGAGACTAACGATAAGTCGATATTAGTCAATGGTATTATAGCACAAAACTTTTTTGCAGCTGAAATCTCTCCATTGCAGTTAAACTGCACATTTCTCACGCTTTATTAATCTACGCGATATAATCCATTTACTCTAGCTCCCACAATTTTTGATGTCATTCTGAGGCTACTTCGTCCTATAATGAGTCAACAAGTCAGAGATGCCCTCGTCAGCTACGGAACAAATAAGGCGGAGTGGCAAAGATTTCTCAGAAGTATTATCAAACCAGACCAACTCTTAAAGGAATATGGAGGAACTCTGGAGGACAACCGACGTCGTTGACCAAATGAGCGCTATTTTCCTGCAGAAGGGTAGGGGGCGGTGCCTATTGATGCAATTATGTACAGGGACTAAGCATTTCAATTTTGTTGTCTGAACTCAAATATAAATAGTAAAAAAAGTATTTATCCCAGCCGTGCCGTGTCGTGGATCATGAAGTGAAGATCACCAAGTGCATTCACATACCTAAATACCTAACTAACCTAGGTAGCTAATAACTCCTTTGAGAACTGATCTATTGTGCAGGTTTTAGTTTAATTTTTAAAAAATTGGTAGGAAAATTCTTTAAAAGGAAGAGTTATTACTTGTTACGCGATATGATCTAACAACACTGTTATAAAATTTACATTTATGGTTGTATAGGTCGTAAAACATTCAAATTAATTAGAGCTCAAGTTCAAGATAAATTCATGTTCAGGGCTCTTTTAGCTGTAATTAACTGACTTGGCCGTTATGCATTGCTGTTCAAGCTAAAAGATGTAACTTCTGAAGTGGCAGTGGCTTGCGACCTATTACTATTGTGGTTGCAGTATCCTTTAATAAATTGTGTTAAATGAGTCAAAAGGACTTTTGGTACCTTTTGCAAATAAATTTGTATATGTATTTTCACTCTCATCAGTAATTAGGTATTCCATGTGGACATACTATGTGGTAGTATGAGCAGAACATCAAAACAGCTTCTGCAATTTGGCAAGTGGTAGCCCAAGAACTCAAGGTGAGCTACGGAATGACAAAATCAAGTTGCTAATTTGACGTCTTCCAATTAGCTGAAAGCCATAGGCGCATTTAATGACTATTATTTATAAAAAACATGCCTCTCAATTAAAAGAACAATACCTAGATGAGGTAAGATTTGAAGAGTAAATACGTACGGTCATCTTTGTAAAAAATCTCGCTGTCTTTACATCATCAAGCTCCAAGGTGGGTGTGGTTACAAAAAGAAGCCACTATCCAGTCTGCAGTATTGAACATGATGCTCGATCCTTGCTCAAGTAATTAAATTGATGAGACATCAACCAAAGTGTGCCTAAACAGGGTCTGATTCTTACTAAACCCTTCTTCACATTGCCCCATGTATATAATGGATTAATGAATGGATAAAGATTTACTCAATTTTCAGCACACGAAATGACTGTTTGAAGATTGCAATGTACCTAAAAGGTGCTAAAATGAGAATACAATGTTCCCAAGCTTTAAACAGTAAAGAAATAGGCACATTTTATTAGACTTGGGGGGAACTGAAGAGCAACCAACACTAAAATCTACGATAACCTATGTCGAAGTACGATATTGCATTCAGTTGACACCGCTGGCTGGACACCACTTCGCATCCACAACTAGAGAGAAGTAGTCGATGAATGAGAGAAACTCTAAATACGACGAAGACGAAACTTTAATTAGAACTATTTATGGCGTAACTGCGTTAGACAAAAATCATTACGAATAACTAAATTTTAATGTACGGTTTAAACGGACCTTGAATCCCGCGGTATACCATCACCATCTTATCCTTAAGGTCACTCCGGGTGCTTGCAAACCGTTTTCCCAGAATTGGCTTCAGTATTGTGTTTATCAACTTTGAGCTAAATCCTATCTGAGTTAGAACGAAAGTGTTGTCCATGTCCTTTGTAAATGTTTGGGCGATAATTTGCTCGCCATTTCCCTGTTAGTAGAAATCTCATATCACATTTTTTCATTTTCCGCTAAATTTCATATTTTAATAATATTGTTTAATAGTTATAATTAAGCTTAAGCTTACTCTCAACCGCTTAGTAATCTCAGTTGAATTTGAACCTGCACAGAAATGTTTCTGGAATTGAATATACTCGTCAAAGTGATTTATCCCAGAATTGGCTTCAGTATTGTGTTTATCAACTTTGAGCTAAATCCTATCTGAGTTAGAACGAAAGTGTTATCCATGTCCTTTGTAAATGTTTGGGCGATAATTTGCTCGCCATTTCCCTGTTAGTAGAAATCTCAAATAACATTTTTTTTCATTTTCCGCTAAATTTCATATTTTAATAATATTGTTTAATATTTATAATTAAGCTTAAGCTTACTCTCAACCGCTTAGTAATCTCAGTTGAATTTGAACCTGCACAGAAATGTTTCTGGAATTGAATATACTCGTCAAAGTGATTTACATCGAGACCCCTTCTCTGCTGCCCCTTTCTTTGCTCCTGCCACCGTCCATAACATTTTGCAAAGTGGAGTATCATAAATATCTACGCGGACCTCTTCTCGAGTTCCATCATCACTATCACTGGGGAAAACCAGGAACGCCTTTTCGTCTTCCGTATCTGGACGAAAGTCATACTCTGGTAGGCAAATGGGGGAAACAGTATCAGCAATTTCTGGAAATGGGATAGGATTTTCCAGAATCACTAGCGCTACATCATTATCACTGGCTGCAAATATATTGATCCTNGGGGGAGACTGTATCGGCAATTTCTGGAAATGGGATAGGATTTTCCAGAATCACTAGCGCTACATCATTATCACTGGCTGCAAATATATTGATCCTAGAACACATTCCAAAGTGAAATGAATTGGAAATTTGTGAATAATAAGGCAAATGACTCAATTCACATGAACTTTTTACCTATACTTTACGTGTGGAATAACAGACGCAACGCCAATAGCACTGGAGTTCCACCCGGGAACGTTAAATCTCAACCGCACTTGCAGATTCTTCGGCTGCACTTTGATTTCCAAAACTTCCTTTGCAACAGTTTCTTCATTACCCCCAAAATCTCGGAAGAGCCCTGAGCAACTGGCCTTTAAACATCTCTTAATTAGTTGAATCCTCAAGAAAGCTGATTACTGATTAAATTTGCACAATTTCCTTACAGTAATTAGCACAATCCTGTTATTAATTAAGCTTCCGGTACACTGCCTTTCCTCGCCATTCTCTAGCTTGTTGAGTACCTCCACTTGCCAGTTGTATTTCTTTTGCTTGTCGTTGTCATCAGGGAACTTAAGGGCTCCACATTCTGCTCATTATTTTAAGTTGCATTGCCTTTCCTCGCCATTCTCTAGCTTGTTGAGTACCTCCACTTGCCAGTTGTATTTCTTTTGCTTGTCGTTGTCATCAGGGAACTTAAGGGCTCCACATTCTGCTCATTATTTTAAGACAAACAGGTTTTTAACCATTATAAAATTTACAGTGAGGGAGCGCGTGTTATTATCTTTTTACTGCATTCCGAGAAGGAATAGTACTGCCGATAATTCGCAGTTATCGACTTCCACTCTTGGGTAGTTAAAGTATTGTAGGGAAACGGCTCAGCTATATCCAATCCTCCATCCCAGCCTGCAGACTGACGAAAATGTCCAGAACTTGCACCGTTCGAGCACCACTGAGCGTCCACGCTGTTCGAAAAATCGTCAATGACTTGAAGAAACCCTATTTTAACATGAGGCAAATATGTAGCTTGTTGCCATTTTATTTGAATTTGTGCAATTTTCGACTAACCTGAGAAATGCGTAGAAATGCGAACGTTATGTTTTTGCACAACGGTCCCTATAAAATCCCAAGACACAATGCCATACTGTGTCATTGTAAATGGGCTCATTGCTTCTTGCATGACCATCGGGCCGCCGTGGGATTCCTGTGCAAAATTGTGCATTGTTCCAGCAGAATGAAAAATGCGCACAGAAAAGTTTAAAAATGCAAATGTAAAGAGTGGTATGGTTCCATACGATAAACTTAGTTTCTATAAATTCAGGACCATCGGTACAAAACGACCTATCGCTGATCCAGTCATGGACTGTAATTGCTCGGCAAAGTCCCTTTGGATGTACGTTCATAACCTGATGCCTCTTCAGTGAGTAAACTGCAGGCTGGACTGTTCCCGATGTCCGATCTTGTTGAGTGGTCTTTGTCCATCCAAGGGATATCAGTGCAGTGCCCTCGAGCTCTTTTTCCGGCACGTATTTTGCTGGCACGCAGATTGGCACGAAACCTGTTTCATCATTGAAGATTAGAGGCGTCTGGAGTTGAATGAAGGCAATGTCCCAGTCATATTTGCTAAGTAATCATGAAGTTGTTGTAGTGTAGCTGACCATTAGTGACCTATAATTTAAAAAATGACCTTACTTATGGAGAATTCGGCTGGAAATGTGAAACGGATTAACGGTGACGTATTCCACCGGATGTTTGGTAAATGTGGACGGGTTCGTCAAGTCTATTTCTGCTTCAGTCGGACGTAAAACAATGACTTCGTCTGGCTCTGGAATTGTCAGATTTTTATTGAAAAGGACTTTTCAACTGCTGCTGCCTTAAAGTTGGCAACTTCACCAGGCAGGAAGCTGCAGTTACAATGACTCTGTCATTGATTATAGTTCCGCTGCAGATGCGACTGGGAGAGTGTAACTCCGTTTCATCCCTAGCAATGTAAATGAAAGCAAGCCAGGAGACGCGATGAGTGTCCTTTTCAGATACGACGGTATCCGCGATGTCTAGCAGCGAGAAATTTGAAATTCCGCATGCTGTAACACATATTCGAGAGAAATTTTAATTAATTAAGTAGTCAAACGCAATAAGTTGCAAAAGGATATGGGTCTAGGTATTTATGTTAACATTACTGCAGTCCAATGAATGGTCTCGCTCAACTTCTCTGTCTTCGTCTTCATCATCGCCGAATGGAGAAGGAAGCTCGGGTTGATTGGAAGCTGTTAGTGGATGCCCTTCGAATATTACTCTTAGTAGCCCTAGTCGAAATTAATTGGGGATTAAAGAGAGTTCCAGATTTTGTTTAGTTTTTTTTTGAAATTTTAACTGATCATGATTATTTAGTTTGCAATTCTTGAAAGCACACCTTGCCAGCTACAATTCACATAACTTCCGCTTATGACTATTAGCATAACAGTAAGCCACATGGTGCTATGCTATGCCCACTGCAAGCTGTGAGCGTATTATTTTAAGCTGTACAACAAACATTTGATAACTTACAATTTGACGACGCGACGAATTAGGTAGGCTATGTGTATTTATTTTTTCAGAGTTTAAGCCAGAACTTCTCATTTATTATCATTATTCATTAGAATTCTCAGAATTAATTTCTAACTCAGTGTTAGTCCCTGCAAACAATACAGTTTCCTAGAATCTAAGAAAACTGTGCATTTTGACGATTAATTTAAGTACTAAACTATACGAGCAAAGCCGTGCCATTTTACATTTTAAGACATTGTTCCTTTTGTGCGTTTTGGAACTCAGATTTTTAAACGTTTGTATACATTCCACAGAGGAACATGATGGATGCTTTCCAAGCCGTGCTTTCCTTTGTCTGATTTTTGCAATTTCATTGTTATCTGGCTAGGCTCCATCAAATCTATGATTCCTTTTCCGCGCTTTTATCTTAGGTAGGTATGTATCTATCTAGGCATGTACATTTAAGAAAGAGAGAGAGAATAATTAGGTGAGCAATGCCAATGATAATTCTGACTGCTGATGTCATTTTACATCGTTAATTATTTGTATCAGACGAAGCCGTCATTGTAACTGCGCCGAAAAGTAGACGAACAATAACAAGAGGCGGATGTAGCATCAAATTTAATTAGCAATTAATTCTTTTTCAGACATCTACTCATAAATAACTTTACTGTTGGTTTTCTTTGTTGGCTTAAACTTCCTATAAGCACCTCTTGCAAAAGAACATCTTGCTTCATTAAAATCCTACCAGTCTCGGAATTAACTTTGAATCCAAACAGCATATCTTCAACTTCTTTACAATCAGGCTTCAAAATGAAGATTTTCTACCTACTTATTTTGCTGGGTGCTTTCGCAACACTTTCTGCAAAGGTAATTTCCCTTTCTCATAAAAATAGTTTTTACTTTTGTAATATCTAAATGCACATTTTTCTCTACCCAACTAGGCCAACCCGCTTGTCCCTTCGGCAGCATCCTCTCTTGCTGACCCTGCTGCGTCTTTATTTGGTGGGGCGCCAGTTGACAAGGACACCGACAAGGAGAAAGAGGGAGACGAAAAGAAAAAGGATGAGAAGGCCAGTGCTATCCATGGTATTGGAAGAGCTTTTGGAATGCCAACATAAATGACAAGCCTGCTACCCATAAATCATCCATTAAGATTTTCTACCTACTTATTTTGCTGGGTGCTTTCGCAACACTTTCTGCAAAGGTAATTTCCCTATCTCATAAAAATAGTTTTTACTTTTGTAATATCTAAATGCATATTTTTCTCTACCCATCTAGGCCAACCCACTAGTCCCTTCGGCGGCCTCTTCTCTTGCTGACCCTGCTGCGTCTTTATTTGGTGGGGCGCCAGTTGACAAGGACACTGACAAGGAGAAAGAGGGAGACGAAAAGAAAAAGGATGAGAAGGCCAGTGCTATCCATGGTATTGGAAGAGCTTTTGGAATGCCAACGTAAATGACAAGTCTGCTACCCATAAATCATCCATTTTCCCGGATTTTCCATTTCTTATAATTTCATTTTATTATATTTCCATGCCCTAATTAATTGGAGTAAGTATAAAATCTTAAAATGTAAAAAAATTTTCATTTTGTCCTTTTCACTTATTTCAAGGAAACCACACATTTTCCACAAAGCTCGAAAGCATAATTACTAAACAGCATGAATAATATCAAGATGGCTTTCCATATTGTCCCCCATAGTGTCCATGTCCATTGCGACAGTCTTCGCCAGCATAGGCTCCGCAATTTCATACACCCGAACATTCTTCATCGGGAGCTCGTCGCATCTGGCACCTTGATAGCCAATTGGGCACATACAGTACCTATGATAAGAGTTCACCTTCCCTTCCACCTTCCTGCACTCATGAAACTGCAAGCACTGCACGTGAATGACGTCGCGGAAAATGGGAGGGATATTGGAGTAGTTTCCGGGTGAGGAGCATCTCGCCATTGGCCTTAAGCTCAGGTAAACTTTAATTCCCCCGGGTAATTCAGGCGCTGGCACCACTTCATATTGCATTACATCGGGCATCATAGGCTCACACAGTGACCTGGTTGTACACCCCAGGAATCTCCGGTAATTGCAAAGGCGCTCATTCTGCCCTACTAAGTACTGCACTGCCAAAATGGTTTCGTCCATTTGGTCCAGGTTGAGAAATCGGACACCGCCGAGGTGCCTTACTATTGATATGGCGTAGCTATCCAAGTTCGAGTTGCACTTATCATGGTATCCTAATGTCATCAATCTTTCTATTGGCGCCAGCACGTGGTTAACTAGTTCTTGCAAGTTTGAAAAGTGGAAGCCCACAAATCCCGATATTCGACTTTGCAGTATAGAGCTGAAAAATGCAGGCTCTTGAAAGCGGCACATGTCTCCATAAGTTCCTACATCGCAGTGGCAGTGCCTTCCCATTCCAAAGTCTTTGCAAAGCGCCCCACTAACGCACTCCATTTCTACGGTAGGGCAAGGATATCCATTGTTAACCTTAGTACTGCACTGCCAAAATGGTTTCGTCCATTTGGTCCAGGTTGAGAAATCGGACACCGCCGAGATGCCTTACTATTGATATGGCGTAGCTGTCCAAGTTCGAGTTGCACTTATCATGGTATCCTAATGTCATCAATCTTTCTACTGGCGCCAGCACGTGATTAACTAGCTCTTGCAAGTTTGAAAAGTGGAAGCCCACGAACCCCGATATTCGACTTTGCAGTATAGAGCTGAAAAATGCAGGCTCTTGAAAGCGGCACATGTCTCCATAAGTTCCCACATCGCAGTGGCAGTGCCTTCCCATTCCAAAGTCTTTGCAAAGCGCCCCACTAACGCACTCCATTTCTACGGTAGGGCAAGGATATCCATTGTTAACCTGACATTGTCTTCCAATAGTGGGTCCTTCCGCCAAAACTCTTCCCGGACCACATCCAGTCCTGTACGAGCAAATTTTTCTGAATGGATCACACGCCAAACCTTTTCGAAAATCACAAATTCGTCCTCCCTTCCCTATAACTTCCTTCATCTTTCGTAAAATCTGGAAGTAATTTGATTGAACATCATCGCTCAAGTATTTAATCTCCAATAACTTCTGAACAATTATCTCATCCAAATTGCACTTAGATCTTTTGTCCCTCTCCGGAATTATCATTTGGTGGAATTGCCTCCGTATCTGGAGAAACTGCCTCAGCAGTGGCACAGCAGGAACTGAGTTGAAGCACTCTTTACTATGCATTCTCGACGAGCACCAACAAATGGGCCGTTTCTTGTTCAGAATCATGTCCACGCAGTAGCTCCCTTTTTCACATCGTGCCATTCTAGGAAGAGGAGTGGCCAGTCGTAGAAGAAACTGCTTCATGTTATTTGGGTGGGCGTGATATGACTTATACTCCGCTGGAATATTGGAGTCCATCGACAAGTGGCTACACTTCTTCCAAGGCTTGACGTAACACCCATCCCGATACTCACCTGGCTTATCTTGCTCCGTTCTTTTGTAGCTCACGTAATGTGTTGTGTTACCATTACTTTCGCATTCGCACATTTTGCTCTTCGGATTACAGGTAAGACCTCGGAATTTATTGCAAATTTCGGTCGGTGAAATGTCGCGAGTTTTCCTTGCCCATGACTTCATTACCGTAATTTAGAGGGAGGCGTGCCCGCTTATCGTCTTCCATGATAACACTATCTATAACTTGGAAAGAACTTTCTGGCGCGCATGACACGTTCCCATTGTCATTTTGAATGTACTGATTAATCAAAGGATTTCCCTTTCCGTCCAGCCTATCCATTATTTTGGAGGTGACCACTGCCCAGTTCATGTACATTGTGAAGGGAGCCACTCGCTCCACATTGAACCAGACGTTGTCACCGATGCGCTTTCGCGTGTAGTAAACTTCATTCAACGGATCGTTTGTGGAGGAGAGCTCGTGATACCTTCTCACAAGTTTTGTTAACATTTCTGCACTGTATATGGAGTAGGACTCCGGTGGCGCAGGCTCCAAAAAATGAGATAAAGGAACTGACCATGCTTTAACCGTGTTATTTTTTAATTTCACAGGTGGCCTAGAAGTTGAAGATAAATTCACTTCCTTCCCAGAGTCTGGTTGAACAGGGAGAGGGGGGACAGTGGTCAAGTCTTCCGTGGAGTTCTCACTGTATGCTCGATGGATAAGAATGAGAATTACTCCAGTTATGCGAGAAATTTCTAGTAAACGGCAGAAATTTTGTTGTAAACCTATCATTGTATTTTTTTTAACTTCAATTAAGAAATATCAGCTTCAAATGCAGAAGTAATGAAAATAGCCCGATATATATTTTTTAAATTTTATTAAAGCATATTGTTCCATTTATCGATTTTTACTTTCTTAAGAGAAGCAAATTGAATGAGTGCTTTTTCGCATTTTGACCTAATTTCTCTTCACGTGGACGCCTACGCCTAGTAAATAGGTGCAGCACTGCAAACAATTGTTCTTTACAAAGAAAATGTTTATAAAAATGTCCAAAAGGGCAATTATAAAGTTCTGTCGGATTTTTAATGAACAGTTCAGACTGGGTATTTCTATTCGTCACATCAGCTTCAGCTGTGAATAAACAGCAAATTGCCACTATCAACATTTTCCTGTGTGGTTGACTCAGACCTCAACATCACTGTCGCCTGCATCCTCACAAGAGAACATGACACAGTATGCGAAAACATCTTACAATTTGCACATGAATGATCCAACTCAATCATGTCATCGAGTTAAATATATTTTCCCTAATTTAAAGACTGCACATATGCACTAACAAGATCACAACAAAAAAAGTCACATTGCAGTAGTCAGTCCAAGTCAAGCTGGAAAAGAGTGCCCGCACAAACTCTTCTCATTTCAGACCCTGCGAGTCCGCTCTGTTAAAAATTGAGGATCATTTGTAGGTAGCAGCACTTCATCAAATGTGGCAATGATATTTGTATTGTTCCAAAAATGCTAATTTTAGATTTGACAGAATATTACCTTTTACTCGTACTCATTTCCATCAAATGGAGTGTCACCGTAGTGGCTTATATTATGGGTAGTCCTCCAACTGATGAAACCTGTGCCAATGTCACTCTTCCCTCAGGCTACACCTTTGAAATTCTAGACGGTGGATTACTGAATCCGCTTGATTACAAACGGGCGAGAAATGAAACTACCCATGGTACAGTGGTACAGGTGAGGCGAGAGCGCCACAAAAAATGTGTATTGCAAATTTGTGGGTTTGCGTTCTCTGGATTTCAACAGAACAGGAACGAGAATCCCGGAAAATGCAACTGGCACATGGGTCCCGAAATACTGGACAAGACGGATTATCCAGTATGTCATTTATTTGCAAGCAATTTATTTATAAATCTTTTATTAAATTGCTAACTATTTTACCAAAATTTTTAACCTCTGTCACAGAAAATTTTTGAACTTACATCAATGAGCTGTGTTTGCAGAGTAAGCGGTATACTCATAAAGATTTTAATTCTTCCTGAAAAACAAATAAGCTAAAATAGCTTCTTAAAAATATAGACTGCGGTCAACTTAGCTCGATGCAAGCTTCCATCGTGTGATGAAAGAAATCCCAAGTGGTCATCATCTCAATGTGCGGTTCTCTATTTGGAAGAAAGTTGTCAAGAGTGCTACTTCCAACCGGTGATTTTGAACTACGACGGAGAAAGCTTTAGCAGTGAGCACACTTATCAAGTGAGGTCGATAATTGTTCGTCCTGGATGCAAGGTGAATCACAGGTTACAGGGATACCTATTCTATGACGCGGTTTACACCACAACAATTAATGAAACAAAGGAAGACGTGGTACGGTAATGGTAAGGGCACAAATTCTGAAAAGGTGGAAGCAAAATAATTACTTACTAAGCCATTATATAATTTTAGGGGTCCTTCCACAAAGACTCGGAGAGCTTCTCTTGTGAATGCGACGACAAGTCTGTGCTTACTGAAATGGTTGCAGAAGAGGAAACTACAATATTTCCCATTTCACTCAGCGCCACTGTCAATTCGGAAGCTAATGTGACAGTGACTTCCGATTCCGATCTTAAAGCCCCTTCTAGTGAAAATGTAGATGGAATTAGTTCAGTTCACTTAGGTGTAGCTCTCTCCGCTACTGGGATTATTTTAGTTGCAACTGCAATTATTTGCATTGGGCTGATTCCAACTTTGCTAAAGCACAAACGAAACTTGGCAGTAGTTGACAGCGGTGAAGGTCAAGGTCAGCTAGATGGCAGTAAAGCGGAGGAAGGGTCTACAGCAAACGATGCTGAATCTCAATCTCCAATTCCCTTTAAAACTGTGGATGAAGAAAAGTCCTCAGAAGTTCCAAATAGTGCCAGTTTACTTATACCAGCGCAGGTTTCGGCGGATGCACTGGCAACTGAAATTATGGAAAAGCTGAAACAGCACGTGGAACAGCTTTTCAAGGATGACAAGAGAACTCCAGCAACAATTACGAATGAGCCGGGGGATACTACTTCCAGTTCCAGTATTATTGGAGATCAATTTGCGCTTATTTGCGAGTCCCAGTTTATCGTCAAGCGAAAGCACCTCACACTTAGTGAAGAGCGACTAGGCAGTGGTCAGTTCGGAGTGGTGTATCGCGGAACACTTATGCAGGAAATGGATGGTCTGTATGCATCAGTTGCGGTGAAGAGACTAAAATGGTCGGGAAACGAGCAGAGCATTGTTAGCTCGTTTCTCAGGGAGCTGAAAATATTACAATTTGTCGGGATTAATC
>JAHZND010003497.1:0-12229 GCA_027744115.1 Acrocyrtus sp. NNG-2020 | reverse complement strand
CACAAATAATTGTGAAAGGAGAGAGGAACAAGGGCAACAATTTGCAGTGTACATATGAAAGACATGAATTGTTTTCTCTTGTTTTGTCTAAAAGTAATAGTGTATGATTTTGCGGTGGAGAAGAACAAAAAAGAGAAATGGGATGGGATAAAGTCCGTGACTTCCTTTTTCCTTTGTTTGTGGGCAGACAGAAAAAAATTTGTTATTTGTAATAAAAATGTGATAGGAGAGGGAGTTGAATTATTTTTTATTGTACTTTTTATGAGAATAAGTGAATGAAGAGGAGAGTGAAGCAGTGCTAATAACGTTAGCAGAGGGAAAAGGGAGAAAAACATGTCGATCTCAGACGGTTCCTAATATTTATGCAATGAAAATGCATGGAAGTGAAAAAAAAGGAATTTTTTCTTGCTGTTGCTTTTCTCCTATGTGCTCTGCTCTCCTTTTTCTAAAAGATTATTTTCGTGCAGACTTTGGGAGTGGATGGGAAAAGAAGTGAATGAGGATGAGAATCTCTCTCCGTTTAAAAAAGGTAATGGTTTTTGAGTAGTGGCGCAACAACAGAAATAGGAAAAGTTAGAGTGAAAGCATTTAGGAGAGAGAAAGTTTTTTTCGGCGGGATCACAAGCAATTTTCTTCTTCCTCGAGGAAAAAAAAGTTTAGAGTTAATAAGGACGACAACGGTAGTGGAGGTATACAGCATGCGTTTTGGAGCTCAACAACCAAAAATAGAAAATGGAGCATGGCAAATGTAATAACAATTAATTCAAGGATGCTGTGTTGCTCCTTCCACACCTTTTCTCCTTTTCTACTTTTTCTAGAGAAAAATAGTGGAAAAAAGTGGAAGAGTGGGTAAAATGCGGAGGAATTCTTATTTCGAGGATAATTTTTTTTTCTGGGGAAGTATAAGTGGAACAGTTTAGGAAAAAAGTTTTTTTTCGCAGTATAGTTTGGCCGTAGATTTTTTTGGGTGGTACTACGAGTGCGGGGATATGGCAGCAGAGAAAAAAAGGATTAGGTCATTGGTCCTATTTTCCCATCTTCCACTTTTAGCGATGCTGCCAGACTCAATGAAAATGCAGATATTTATGATGTTGTGGGAAATTGAGTCATCCGTTTAATTGCATTTATAGCTTGCTCCAGCACTAATATATCCTTCGACGAGAGAGTGGAGGCATTCTCAAAAAAAAAGTTTTGCGGGAGTGGTTTCTTTCTAACTGCTGCAACAGGAATGCATTTTTAGCCGTTCCCAACTTCCCAATAAATATTCTTCTTAACGAGATACCAAAATTAAATGGCTCACTGCCTCCCTCAATAACAGACTCGGGGAGCTGTGAGAGTGGGGGAGAGAGGACCTTTTAAATCCATTAAATCCACTGAGGCTCACGCGCACAAAAATATCCTGTGCTGTACACACACGAGAAAAAAAAGAGTTAGTCACTGCTCTAGCTGAAATGGGTACAGTCATTGCATGCGGAATAATAAAGACAACAATTTAAATAATTAATTAGACAGCCACACACACTCGGAATATTCATCTCGTGGCAGTCATCTTGTGTAGGACGTGTCAAATGGCCCACATTCTAGTCTTAACGGCATCCACAATCCAACTTGGAGCTTTTCCCGTCTGTAAAAGGCTTAATTTGTGGTAGCTGAATGAGCTTGCCCTCCATCTCTGTAAAAGAAAAAAAAGACGTAGCAGCCCAAGAAAAAAATGACATTTTCTTTTTATTCTTAGCACTTCTTCGGGCAAACAACCTCCTGAGCAGAATGCAATTGAACTGTGACATCCGTGCCACTGTAAAAAGACGTTCATACATCAAATTTGCATCATCAGCAATGTCAAGGCTGTCCCATCTCCCAACTCAAATGTTTTATTGCTGAATTTCAGAAAGCTGAGCCTGAGCAGAGTCATAAATGCACCGTCATAAAAACAAAATTTGTGGGATAACAGATAAATCACTGACTATACAGCTTATAAGCTATATGCTCCGTACCATTTTTTTTCATTCAAAAAAATATTGGAAAAAGGACTGCTGAGCTGTATTTTTATTCGAGAGGAACATATATTTTTTATATTATGATAAAAAATCCGACTGTTTTTTTTTATCCGCTCATTCCGCTTTATTAAAACACAGTGTATTCAACCCCACACTAGAAAAAGCATTTATATCCTCCCACGTAGACAGAAACATCCCAGCAGAATATCAATCTATCGTATTATAATCATTTTTTAGTGTTATCGTCCGTTCGCACGAACTTTTTTATATTTCTGAAGACACGAGCACCATTGCTCCGAGGGGCGATCTATATAGCCACCGATGATGATCGTTCATTTCGTCCCTCAATTTCAAAATAAAAAAAAATAACGCGGAAATGTACTTTCTTGGCTTACGGCATATGGTCCGGCACTGGAGAGAAAAACAGGCTGCGTCTGCCCATTTCTTCTTCTCTGGTCATTCATTCATCTTATTTCGTCTTTTTATGCTGACTTTTCATATAAAAAATTTTTTTCAAGGAAGAGATTCTTTCCCTGATTTTGACTTGTTCCTTTTCCTTTCGTGGCTAGGAGTGATTTTTTCCCCGGTTTCGATTTTCTTCCGAGATGGTGCTTGGATTAGGATTATGATTATTTTTATTGGGGCAATTGTAAGCACTATCCCATATTCTTAACATTTTATAGTGCAGTATTATCCCCTAAATAGAGGAATATATCAATATTAGACCCCATTCTTTTCGAATTGACTCCCACTCTTTTTTTTAAAAAAGTCTGTTATTTCGCGGAGGTAAATTCCTCCTCTTCCTCCCTTCAGTAGAAATGGTGCAGTAGTTTTTTTTGGACATTTGGAAAAAATGAGTTGGAAAGACAGCCGAAATAGTAAGCCTAATATAGTCTTTATTATTGCCCGTTTGAAGTGAGCAATTCAAGAAATTTTTTAAGAAGGATTTTACTGTTATTGTTATATCTTTGCTAGCACTACAACCTACAAATGCCACTGATATGTCTATTCCAGTCGCCGTCTCCAGTTTAGCCACTAGCCAGTTCTTCAAAGTAGAAGGGAGCCAGGAAGTAGTGGGATAGACTCAGTCGTGAGTGAAGGAATGGCACTAGCAAAACGATCAAATGTGTAAATGGCGCTATCCTCAAAATGCAATGGGAGATTATGCCATATTGCGTATAAAAAGGAGAAAAAAAAATTGGTAGGTTTGCAAAAAAATGGATTTTCTGGCAAATTATACGCTGCATGTGTAGTGCTAAGAAATTGGCATAGGTAAACACAGCTAAAGCTCAACCTCCCAAAACGATTTTTTAATTATAGCTGAGTGGAGCAAAATGTATGTCATGCTTGGGTAATTATATCGATGTAAATCATGCGTACCATGTGGGTAGGTAAAGAGAGGGCCTGTGTGTAATTTCGTGTGCGGCTTTGTGTACTCTACACAATAATAATGGGAGCGGGTTGCAAACGAGGAAGTTTTTTTTATTATTTCAGTAGCCAGTTATAGCTAGTAGCGGCCTAAGTATTATGTGCCTAGAATAATTTTTTTGGTGATTGATATCTGACCAGGGTTGAGTGACGCCAAGCTATAAGCGCATTGGATTCGTAGTCACGCCCTGGAATCTACAACGAAGGAATTTGAGTGCCTAAAGTTGATAGTACCTTGATACGAGATCAAGATCAAGGTGAGGGGAACCAGAACAATAAAAATGGACGTGTTGACAAGTGGAATGAATAGAATGGGAGTTGAAATTACCTGTCAGGTTACATAAAAATAGCGTCTTTTTGCTGAGGGCAGGAGAAAAAATTTTTCGTGGGGATCTAATCTGTACTAGCCGTGGAAAGTTTTATATTTTATGGAGATATTTAGAAGATGGTATCATTATCAATTTACGCTAAGGCACGTGAAAATTATTTTCGGACTGGATCAACATTCACATTCCAATTGACAATGACACGCCTAGGCTACTGGCAGAGTAGAAATTGAGCAAAGTCTCGGCCAAAAGGGTAATTTTTTTCCTGTAGATCTGCTGTCAAGTTCATGATCAAAGCAGAGCTAAAGAGAAATGTGGAATGGGACAAGGCAGCTGTTATAGAACGTGGCCCGAAAGCGGACTGCAATATTTTTTTTCAGAGTGGTGCAAAAATGTCTGGCATTTTCTATTGTCATATAAGAGTGTGCACAGCTGCAGCTGGCAACTGACAAGTCAAAATCGCGAAAAAAAAGAGTTTTTGTTTTGTCAGAAAGCAGACGTTTACTAACCCACTTACTCACCTCGCCAATTTAGCCTAAAAAATTTGTTATCTTCAAAGAATCTTTTTTTTGGTTTGGTAAGTGGCCACAGACCCACATAATTTAGATCACGTAACGAGCTAAACAATTCCGCGAATGTTATGATGACTGATGACATTGATGGAACTAAAAGGTTACTTTTTGTCAAAGTGAGTGGAGAGCAAAAGCTGAAGCTGAAGCTAAAGGCAGGTGCGCGTGATTTTCCTCGTGGCTGATCCTCACAAACCTGAAAATCATTCTTTTTCTTTGGGCACGTAAATTTCTCGCAAATCAAACATTTCACTGCGTTTGCCTGCGCCGACAAATAGTGCGCTTTCCACAGAAGTAGCTTAATTGGCAAATATTATGACAAAAAGTAGGTTTTACAAGAGTGCAGACAAGCTTTTACAAACAAACCAAATAAAAAAAAGTTGCATGACCAGACATTCATCTCTCTCTTTTCCCCTAGACGGATATTTGTATTTGATATCTGCTATTTTGCTCACCAGACAGTAGAGAAATCGAAGGATTTCGTGCTACTTCCTCAAGGCTCATAAAGCTCTTTCGTTTGAGTGACTCTGTTCTACTCTGTTCTAGCACAATTAGCCACCTCCTCCACCTCCACCTGTGCTATAATGACAAGAATTTTATGTCCTCATTCAGAGAAAAAATATATATTTTTCTTTTACGTGATTTGCGATTTCTCTCACTCCCCCTGATATTTTCATTTCGCAGATTATTTTTAGCCTTTTTTTGTACTTTTTGACATTTCGGAAAGAAATTTTTTTCTTCCTACTTCTTCTATTTGTGAACGACTGTTTTTATTAGGTGGCTCATGATGAGCATTTTATTGCTCATGCTCCTCTTCCTTTTTTTGCATGTCAGAATTGGTCGCGTTTTCTCCCAGTGAGAGTTTCATGCTTGTTCACTATGCTCACTCACTCCAAAATAAATGCGCGGGTGGTGGCAGAGTACACAAAGTGGGGGTTGGAAAATGCCAGTTTACTGAGAACAAGTCTTTTAACATCATAATTCTGAGCAGTATATAATTTCTCGCAGACTTTCAAGAATGCGATTTTTATGGGTCTGAAAAATTTATTTTTTTTCCTGGTGCAATTTCAGCAACGAAAATATACGGAGATCGTGCATGGTAGCTTCACGTTCCTTCAGTGCTCACTCACTTTATAGTCCTCATTCGCTTACGTATGTTGACGTATGGCCATATTTGAAAAGCGCTGCAGTAAAAAAAATGAGCGTGTGCCTTTCAAAAAATGATGCAGTTTTTGAAAGGATATTTTTTTACATGTCTAACGAATTTTTTTTCTTTTTCTTGAGCTCCAATCTCACGCTCTGCTTCCCCTAAAATAAAAAGATAAATTTTTTGAGAGGAGCTGCACGCTGTGAATCGATAGCGTACTTAAAGGATGTTAATGTGTAATGTGAGCGCGCATGAAATTACTTTATTAGAAATAATGCAAAAATTGCTCATGGCGCAATTATCCAGTATAGTGAAGCGGAGCTAAAGAGATAGGGAAGGAAATTCGTATTTGCGCGCTCTATAGTATAGTGGATAAGGTCAAACACCTAAAAGAGCAGATTAGAATAAAAATCAGCAAAGAGGAAAGAGAGAGAGAGAGGAAAGTAGGTAATTGAAGCCAAACAAAAAGAAGTTTTTTTTTGGCAAAATACATACAAGTTTATCAGTTTCTCAGTTTGTTTTGGCTTTATAACACATTTTGCAGAAAAAAAGTGCCATTTTTTTATCCTACAAGGATTCAGTTGTTCTTTTTGCGATAGGACTCGCATCGATAAAATTTGCATAGTACTAGTACCTATCCCATGCAATATGAAGTAAATGACTGTAATGATGGCTGATGTCATTAACAGCGTCAGAGAGTTTTGTAATAATATTTTTTTTCGAGAGGAGCTATTCTGTGAAAGGAGAAACTCTTTTTTTTATTATTCGTGAGCACTCGCTCCACTGTCATTTCTGAGAGTTAGGCTTAATCATACCAATTTTTTTGTATGATTATAGAGAAGAGCGCCACTATTACGTAGCTTTATGTGACACTTTGACTATGGCGTTGAGTCAGCGTGGCATCAGGTGTCAAAACTGTCTACAATAGTATTTTTGGAGGAAAGTGCTATTGTTAAGCGCATTTACGCTAACATCTCGCTATTAAAATGCTCCTATATAATTTTCTTAATTGTGTTTACTCTCCTGAGTGAGTTGTTGCTTTAGCGGGGAGCGAGAAAAAAAATGCATATTTTTTCGCTGCAGGCTCTATATCTTTGTAAGGTGTAGTCCCTACTTGATGCACGACGAGAGATACAAAAAAAATTCTGTGAAAATTGCAGGCTGAGACTTGAGTGACTCAATAAGTGTCCGAAGGTGTTGGGAGTAAAAGCGATAAAAATTAATTGATCTTGCGTAACTCAGCTTGCTACTTCTCTCTCAAATTGAGGTGAAAAGTAGGAAACTACAACGCGGAAGGAAGTGGAAGCTAATAAAAGCTACCCGCTTACGAGACCAAATAGGACAAGAGTCCGCGATAAAAAGGGAGATTTAAGGGTGAGCGCGTTAACTCACGTAGCTGCATTTTTAATTTCTTGGCATGGACAAAACGCCCCCAAGCCAAGAGGACTATAAAAAATCGGTTTGGCTTTGGCTATATAGCCAAAAAAATGTAAAGGTATGTACAATAGCGGAGAATCGCTATTTTAATCTCTGGTAAAAGAGTAATGAATGGAGTTTACGTACCTACGCGGAGGAGCGCTAGAACTAGAGATGGCATGCACGCGTTATAATATCAAAAAAAAGTTGATGCACGATAGGAAGAGGAAAATGCCAAAGTCGAGTGAATATTTGCAAAGGATTTTTGTACGAGAGTTTATATCTGTATAGCGAATAGTGAGCCAAGTGCTAGCCATTGTGTAAATAGAGCGGGGAAGGTAGCGTGTTCAGGAAGCTGCGTATCTAAAAGTTCTTTGTCAAAAGCCAGAGAATAAAATGACAGCGTTTAAAACGCAACGCACAGTTACGTGACTCGGGAGAATGGGATATTGACTGAAAGGCGGAGATAAATGGAGTCATCCCATAACACACACCAGAAAATATTTTTATATGGTGGTTTCCTCCTATTTTCCCCAATCTTCCACTCTCCTGACTTTTTGGATTTTAGGCTGGCTCGGAAAAGTTAGTGCTCCGTGAATATCATGGTGCATACAAAATGGAGGAGATGTGACAGGGACAACACGTTTCAACTTCTTTTTCGGTAACTTTTCATAATTAGGCTCATCATCTTGCCTACAAAAAGTCGACCGGGAAGCGACTAAGACGGGCTTCGCCACATACAGCTCCAGCTTAAAATAATTGGAAGAGTGGAGAAGTGTGCTAAGGCACTAATGGACGGATAAATAGAATGCGACGGCGTCCTCTAATTCTCCGGGCTGTACTCGAGAAGCTCACAAGCTTAAAGTATTTGAACAACTTTTCCCGAAACTATCCAATTACAAATAAAACTTGAGCGAAAATAATTACAGAGGAATGCAAAACGTACTTTAATGTAACATGCTAATGTACTTTAGTTTGTACTGATGATGGCATCAACCGCGGCGGGGTAGGCTTTTTCTCTCTGAACAAATTTTCGTGCACGTCATTTCAAAAGTGGAACCGCAAAATTATGATATCGATTAGATTAAAAAGCACGGAATGGGTTTTAGTGCAGTACACGCCAACTCATTGCTAAACACACCAGCATCCGGTTGAGTGGAAAACTCTTGCTGAACGTTTCCAGATAAGAGGACGAGGAGTATCCTCCTTTTATGAGATGAGAGCGCAAACTGCGGTTTTGTGTAATGGAACAGAAAAATATTGTGTAGCGAGTTTTATGTGCCCATTATTTAGTATCGGTATTGAAACCGAGCTCGTACCGTAAATTTTTAGACAGACCTTGATAATTTCGATGCGATGGCTGAGCAGAGTCGAAGTGGAATTCATTTATTAATTAAAATTTTTGTTCAATTTATGCTATTAATAATGTTTTTTGGTGGAGGCTAAAAATCGGATAGTGTATTAGATACAATAAGGAGCAAAAATATGTACACTTCAGTATCAGGGAAAAATCGTAAAGGGCACACGTGCAGAAGTGCGTACCTAGTTGAGTGAGCAGATCAA
Organism: Acrocyrtus sp. NNG-2020; assembly: GCA_027744115.1. Lineage (NCBI taxonomy): Eukaryota > Metazoa > Arthropoda > Collembola > Entomobryomorpha > Entomobryidae > Acrocyrtus > Acrocyrtus sp. NNG-2020. The sequence goes on along the minus strand of JAHZND010003497.1, from coordinate 3,783 downwards.
TGTAGAAAAAGTTTCAATTTTGGTTGAAAAGAAGCCGTTCCGTGAATGTTTGCTGTTATCTCTTTTTTTGCGGATGATGATGTTGATCCTGATTAAAAAATAGTTTTCTTCCGTAATTCGGAGCCAACATTGCATAAAAAAGGGTAATGGGAAAGGAATAAGCAGAGGAGTCGGGATTCGAGGCACAAACACACTACGGCAGTGGATCAGACCTGCATAAATAAACTTTATTTTTACGCATGGCTCGCTCAGTACAGGGATTTTTTCAGAACAATTCTCCTGTGCTCCATGAGATGAATTTTTAATCTTGAAACTCGTTTTGTCTACAGAACACACGCAGACAAAACAGACATTATGCTCGTACGTACTTTCACAAAAATATCCATTTCCCAAATTTGTATCTCAGAGACTCAAATACGAAAAAATTTGCGCAGCGAGGAATACACTTTTCTGGAGTTAGTTGTGCATATAGAGTGAAAACAAGAAAATAATTATCTGGCGAGACAGATGGATGAATGGATTCCGTAGTTTTAATTTTGTTTCTTCTTCTTCTTTATCCATTATATTCCCGGTATGATATGCTTCAACCGGGAAAAATAAGGAAAGGATAACGTCGAGCCAGCGCTTTAGGCTTACGGACGGTTCCAGAAAATTAATCATTTTTCATAAAAATGTAAACAAGCTTTTTTAAGTACTACATAAACTAAAGTGGAACAGGGGAGCAAGGATTTTTAAATAGAAAAGTCCTTCAGTGCTAAAGGATAAAAATTATGACGGTGGAAACTGGCATGCAAAATTACAATGTTTCGAGTCCGCAGATCTGAAATTGAAACACACGTCTTTGAGAACTTCAATTCACAATGTCCGTGAGATCTTTAGAACTAATACTGTCAATNTGGAAACTGGCATGCAAAATTACAATGTTTCGAGTCCGCAGATCTGAAATTGAAACACACGTCTTTGAGAACTTCAATTCACAATGTCCGTGAGATCTTTAGAACTAATACTGTCAATATTAATATGCACTGTGAGTATGGTTAATTGTTATAGACACAACGAATCGGATACAGCATTTTCTAACGCAGGACAAGGAATGACAATCAAAATTAAAATGTGTAACTTCAACGACAGACTTTATTTCTGTATTTTTAATTTGGTGTTACTTTACTTTCGGTCTGTGCTGCGTTTTCCATGTTCAGGAGAACTTTTACTTTTGAAACAGGCATGTGTGCTTGTAGAAAGTGGATGCAAATCGGTATCCAGTAGAGTCAAGTCGTAAAATTGTCATAAATCAGGATAGTGTGTATGGTCAGTTCAGCTGGCAAGCAAATATTGTCGTTTCCATCATCACCTCACAGTATGCCTCTGGTCTCATCACAGCTATTAAATTCGTAACGAATTCTTGAGAGAAAAGAAATCGGCATGATATTTTACGCCATTTTTACATTCAGCCATAAATCACCAAGTCGGTAAAAAAGTAAAATTATTTTTTAAAGCCAACTCTCTCTCTCCGTCTCTGTTTTTCTCCACCTCAAAATAACATCTTTTTTTTGCTTCTGCTAATCCTCATTCAAGATCTTCTTTTTACCTGCTGCTCTCATTTACAAGTCAATTGGCGGAAGTGGGCATATGCACCTACTAAAAACACAGTGGCAGGGCTGTTTCCCTTTGAATAATCTATAGAAGAAGGCGCCGTGCAAAAAAACGGGGAAGTTTTGCTCTCCATTTTTTATGAGTACTATTACCACTCTTGCTGCTTACTATTTTTTACAGGTAGCAGTTTACTGCTCACACTTAGGTGGAAGAAGACATGCATCATGAATATGTAAAAACGTGTAAACCAAATCATTTATCTCTTTTTTTTCCTCTCTCGGTTTCATTTCACTTTGCAGAACTCCACACCAGAAAAAAATGGGAAGGAAAAGGGAGGAAATTGCATCCACAGAAAAAAAACACCCTTCACTACATTCTGCATATAATAATGATGGTAATGATGATGGTGATAAGGAGAGGATATGTGTTGTTTGCATTCACTCCGAGACTGTGTTAGTTTTGTGTACGTGTACATGTCAGCCAATTTTTTATTTACATTGACTTAGCTTCAAGTGTGAGAATGTAATATTTCCTTGTCAGGAGAGAGAGAGAAGTGAGTAAACAACAACTTCTTTTCTGCGAGAAGGAGAAAGGAGACTATGAGAATTCAAATTAGGTAGATTTTGCACCCATATGAAAGCCATTCATATTAAGAGAATTTTTTTTCGGTTGTCTTCTTGTTCTCCCCACTTGCTCCCAGTGTCTTACTTCCCTCTCCAGCTTTATAAGCTTCAGAGATGCGGACATGAGAGAGGGAAGAAAAATAGCGTAAATATTTTGCTAAAGTTTAGAAAGACATCTCCAAAAGTTATAGGAGAGAGGAAGAGGAAGGAAAAGAAATATTAGTTTTAAAGGAAGTGCACAGCAGCGCACTCACGGTGAAGGGAACCCGTCTTAGGATTATACATTTTTTTTATAGTTTGACGGTGTAAGGGTGTAGCGGTGGTCGGGAAAGTCAGGATTTTGTTGTGTTGCAGCGGGAAAAAAAACTAGGGAAAAATGCATAGCACGAGCCACTTAAGTGCTTTGCGGAGGATGAGTGAGTCGTTTCGCAGAGGAGTGAATTATGATAAATTGAATTGGGCAGGAGCAATAAGCAAGTGGAGTCATTTAGCATGCATGTTACATTTTTTATGGACGAAACCAGATCCAAAAGCATATCTGCACTGTTTTGAGGAGACGCTGCGCTGTAAATATGGAAGCGGCTTGGTTTCCGCTGAGAAGAAAAAAAAGTTTTCTATCCAGGACCAGATTCGCGGCGAGAAGGAGGGAAGAAGGAGAAAAAGATATACGGAAGCTTCCAAAAACTTTTTTTTCACTGAAACTACCGAGAGTTCTCGCATCTCTGCTGGAACGCATCTTTTTACTGGATAAGATAAGAAGGAAAACAAAAAAAAAGTGAAAAGATGTACAATCTCAGAAGAGAAGTTGGTGCAGCAAAAGGGAAAGAAAAAACTGTTTATTTTCATTCTACTCTTTGGCTGTTCTCCCTTAAGAGAGGTGCATGCAAGACATAGACATTCAAACAACGGACAGGATTTATTCATGCATTTTTCGAGAATGGAAAAGTTACTAGAATGCATATTATTTTTTTTCTCTTGTTGGGAGTAAGGAGTGATGACGATGATGATAATAATTTATCAGGACTCACACACATGAGCATGATAATATTATTTAAGCAGTTTCCATCTGCTTTTCCTCCTCTCACTTTGGCTGTCTTGCCCATTTTAAAAGATACAAAGTAACAATTTTACTGGCTGGCCTATTCATTTTCCTGTTTGGACAGAGTATATTTTAGCGTGCTCGGGAAAAAGGGGTTTTGTGTTGGTTCCTCTTAAGATATTTACTATTTTTGTAGGATGTGATGATGTTAATGGGAATAAATGGGTTATGCTTCCAGTTTAAATTGCTTCTTAGGCTCGAGCCCGTTTTTCCTTGTGTTTGAGTCGCTTGGATTGGAGGATAGTGAAGTGTGGAGACAAGGAAGCGAGCAAATAAAGTAATCACACGGAATGATAAAGTTTGGATAAATAATGAGCTCCACTTTACTCCCTCTCTCACTGCCTTTCCTGTCTTATGGAATCTCTGTGTGGAGTTGTTTGCCTAACCTCCTCCTCATCTAGCTCAGTAAGAGAGCTCCATCGTCAGCATCAAAATGAGTAGATAAAATATATATTTTGGGCTATGAAT
>JAHZND010003496.1:0-19844 GCA_027744115.1 Acrocyrtus sp. NNG-2020 | reverse complement strand
ATTAAATACAATATATATATATATTTTTTTAAAAATTACATCTCACTTTATAAGAGTACACACTGCCATATATCACCCATCTATCTGGTAGCACGTTAAAACGCGTAATATCTGATTTATTCAATTCTTCTGTTGGTTTTTTTTTTCAAATTAAGTGGGCAGTTCAGATTTCATCGTTTCAGCTTACCAAAAGCTACCTAATTAATAACTACCTTAATTTAAACTTTTTTTTCTGAAGTGCGAGGTAGAAGAGGCGAGAGCAGTTGCAGACTTATTTCATTCAAGATATGACTCGGAAAGCCAATATATTAAAAAAGGTAAAAAAAACGAAGGTGCCATTCCATATCTTTTGTTGTGACAATGGGAATCAGTATAAATATGGAATGGGAATAAAGCAGAATTTTGCAAATTCGCAAAACAAAAAATACTGCTTTTAATGAATGAGGTAGAATAATGAAGTACCTGCACACGTGTTTCTTTTAATAACTCACAACTGCAGAACATAGCCATTTCAGCTTTACTCGTGTCGCATGTCACCCGCCGATCCACATCGTGGGTAAGCGTTAAAAAGCGTGTTCATAGCGAGAGAGAAAAAAACGATCGTAGAAGTACATTTTACGTCTAGGTAATTAACGCCCTGCCTCCTGCAGATATAAAACGATGTGATAGCAATCATACACCTTTTCATTCAAGTCACCCAAGCCCAAAACATCTTAAAACTGAAGTTTATCCACCTGTTTACTGCATATGTAAAATATATTTTTTTGGACTGAAAATGCAAACTTTCTACTCTACAAGAGAGCAAGTTCTCAAGTTCTTTATCTAAAAGTATATTTAAGATGATTAAGCCATTTACAAGGAAATTACTCTGCTTAAAAATCTGTTTTATATATAAATGGATTGATGCAATAAAATGTTTTTGTTGCTTTTTGGATAAAGGAGGCAAAAATTCTTGCTTGAAAATGGCTTTGAGTCAGCATTGAAAAAAAGAGTCCAATGCCTCTCTCCTCGCTCTTCTTGTCGTACCTGTTTTCCCTCGGGTTTGACATGAATAATAATAAAACGAAATGGAATCAATCATTACGATCATAAAACTGACTTTTTACATAATATTCTCTGCAACTGCTATTAATCTTTCTATGTCTGTTCGAGCCATCACCTGCGCCTCTCCTCTCTTGATTTGGTACTCTTTTACTGCTTACATAAACTTGTACATTTTTGCGTAAAACGAGAATTGCGAAGATGCTATTGTCGGAATGATGGAAAACTTTGTGACAAAGATGCTCTGCATGCTAAAAGCCTACGCACACTGCTGGCTTAAATGGTGCCAGTTCTATTGTTCTCTCCATTTTTTAGTACATATTTTGGTATAATCGGTAAAATTCCACTTTTTACTTTGACGCGGTAGCATCATCATCGCCTTTGACAAAAAAATTAAATTTATCTCCGAAGCCCACCATTTCGAACTCTTTTCATACTGACAACAGGAAAAGTGCTCCCATTACTGTACCTACCTTTTGATAGTGAATGTCTGCTTGTCTCTCCAAGTTCACCCATTTGCCGACCTCTTTCCTGCCGTGATGCTTGGAACCTGGTTCACTAGGATCCGACCACTCTTCTACGTGGTGATTGTCAAGATGAAAGTTGCCCAGCATTTCAGGCAGCCTTGAGCCTGGAATAGCGACCAAGCTTGAGGACTCCATTTTTGCATCTTTTGTTGTTGTTTGTTCTTTTAACTTGATTAACTACTCCTCCTCTCCTACAAAGTCACAGTTAGGACAACAAAATCAGCATCCAATCACTTTTTTTTACTATTGATTCGAAACAGCAGAGTAGTTTAACTTGATTAACTACTCCTCCTCTCCTACAAAGTCACAGTTAGGACAACAAAATCAGCATCCAATCACTTTTTTTTACTATTGATTCGAAACAGCAGAGCTCTTTTCTTTCAAAATAATCTTTCAAAAAAAAATTTCACAAAACTTTTAAATTTATTACAGATAATATTGCAAACTTGAATGTTTTCGCGTTTTACTGTAACTTCACTCCACTTTTTTTAAAAAAAAAATTCGCTGCAATAGTTGAAATTATTTAGCAGAGCCTTCAAAAACTGGGCATTTTGCACTTCATCTCAGTCATCACATTTTCCCTACTACTCCTCTCATTTAACCAGCACCACTATTGTAGTAACTACAAAACCATGATCAGTCAGCCACAAGCAACCACCTACACTACTTCATCCTTGTTCTTCGCCACCACCACCACCACTACGATAGCTCGTACTATCTACAATGAAACTGGTCAGCCTCGCAAACAAATCTCAGAAACTTCATGCAAGCTAGCAGGAACACGCCAATGCTCTAGCTCTAGCTCCAACCAATGCAATCTTCATGTTTCAGATACAATTAATGGACGTGCAGTGAAGGGACTCTCTAAGGCAATATTAAAAAATTATTTCGAGGTATGAACTGGCATATCAGTGTTGCAAAATTCATACATTTGTAAAGGCCCAATACTCCTTTTTTTGCACAGAAAGTCTTAAAAATGATTTTTTGCTGAAGCTAATTCATTACTTCTTAGTGAAGGTAGGATGTTAGGAAGTGACTTGCTCAAATATTCATCTGGGCTTATAATGCAACAGCCCTTATAAGATGCGATAGAGAGTGCTGCAAAGATATATACATTTTTTTAAATACTTCACGTCTCTTAATTTCATCTGTGTAATAATAAGCAGCGTTTAAAATGCACTGTGCGAGTAGTTTTTGTTGTGTAAGTGCACACCACTACTAGGAAATGCATCTAGGGATTTGATTTAAAGCTGTATTTAGGTAGCAGCTGTGTAATTAAAGAGAATTCATCATCTCATCACTATATCATTTCATTAGAGTGTTTTTTTATGCGAGTATAGCGAAGGGTACCTTTTTTTCTCATGGCTATACGGTAGCCACCTCACATTAAAAATTTCGGGTGCCTAGCTATAAAGAAAAATATGTTATCCAACTTGGGCTTCTACCAAGAATCCTTGCCCAATCCGCAATTCACAATTGGTCTAGAAAGAGGGCTCTTTTGTTGCTGTAATTCCTACACGTACCAAAATAAACCAGCAGCACTAGAAACACAACTACTTATACAATATATTACTTTTTTTGTGAAGGCTCATTTGATACGCTGAGAAATGGATTTAACCATTTTAACTTAAATGGTTCAACTCAAAAGTCTTTGCTGCCTTGCACTCTTTTAGCGTTACGTATGCTACTGCTCACCTGCGCCACGTACCTGTGTTAGAACGTTTAAGAAAAGTTAGATAAAGCACTTGAATCACTTTTTTTTATTGCAATTATGTATGATTGGAATTGGAACATAAGAAGCGTTTTTTATTCTGGCTTAGCAGAAGCCAGCCGCACCAAAGCTTAAATTTCAACTGCGAACGCTTCAGTGACTTACAGTTGATCATATCAATTGTATGCTCCACTCATTCTCGTGATTTACGCTGAGTGCCAGCAGGTAGCAAAAAGAGAGGAGTGAAAAGAAAGGTTAATAATTGAAAAGCTTAAGTCAGTAATATATTTGAATAAAAGCGCACTGCAACTGCAGAGAGGTCTTATAATCGCAGATTCTATAAATCTTTTCTTATTTTTTTTTGAGGGAGTACAGCGTTTAAATCAAATGACGAGTCCGTTCCATAGCACCTAGCTACAATTTGTAACTTTTTTTGGCTTTTGGCGAAATGAATTACGCGAGTGATGACTTTTTTTTCAGTAATCATATCTTCTTGAAAATCACATTATTGAAAATGACCGCTCTTCCTCCTTCCCACCTACACTTTCCCTCATTTCCTCAAATTTTATGTTCGTAGTAAGTAGTGTGTCCACGTTGGCGAATAAAAAAGCTCCGAGTGAGCTATTAGAGTTTGTGCGTTTAATGTGGGATCGTCACTTCGAAAAAAAAATGTTTTTACGCGGAAAAGGAGTTTTCACCTTTTGAGATTATTACCTTCACCAAAAGCTGCAGCTGCTAACTGATATGGCAAACTCTGCTCTAAGATGCTCTCAGCTTTTATTCCTTCCCTTAGTAAAATTCAATATATTCGAAGAAAAATGTCAAGAAACAGCCCAACGGCCACACACAAGCACTGCTTAAATTTTTTTTCTACTTATCTTACAAAATTATATAGCAATTTTCAGAAAACGACTCCTTCCCGTCCCTGCCCTGTTGACAACTAACTGTAAAAAAATCAATTTTCGTAGAGTTTTTTGTTTTGGTTAAAATGCTCCGCGTTGGAGTGGAGGGCAGAGGAGATCTTTTGAGATCTACCTTCAGCTCCCAATGAAAGAAGAAAAAAAGCTACCACCCCTCAAAACAAATTTATGTCTCTTTCTAGCCAGCAGAAGCAGATGAGTGTGCGTGGATGATTACAATAATCATTCCTTTTCTATTCACAGGGGAAAAGGGAAGATTACATATTATACAATCCAAATTACATCTGTAATTTACAAATGTTTGTGTTTGTCACACCAACGCCGACTCACAGCGCAAAAAGGCCGTGCACTTCCCAAACTGAAAGTGGTGCATGCATGAACTTGTTTCCTATCGCTACTGTAAGATCAATCATTAAAACAAAGTATTTTAATAGTTCTACAATCAGTTTTATATATCACTACACGCCATCACCATATCACCACCACACAACCCTAGCTGCACGCACTGATATATCAACAGTGCAAAAAAAGTGATTTTTGCGTGATAACCGATTGTGATTTTTTTTAACTTGAGCAACCCCTCAGTAAATACGCACGTAGAAGCCTACAGCCTACGCACTCATCCCATATGTCGCACATTATCAACCAGAACACCCCTAAATATGCATAATATGTGCATTTTTATACACTCCCATACTTTTAAAATCCCGTACAGTATTATAGCAATTAGTAAAGTTCAAACTGCAAAAGTAGAGGTGCAACAATCTACGCCATTGATTGTTAAACTATAGCTGCTGTTTTATGGCTGTACTACTGGGCTGTGTAGGAATATATATTATTGCGACGGTATATGGATGCTATTCCATAAAAATATATTACGACCTTACGTCATCACCCCCACCCATAAATAAATTTGTCGTGCAAGATATATAATTTTTAACATACATCGTTGACTAAATGCTAGTACCACGCCGCGGCATAAGAAAAACTACAAAGCATCCAAATCAGAAGCAGCATCTCATTTAGATGTATAGCTGAGATTACAGCAACAAGTACAATGTAAACTGGCAGTAGTGCTTTTCAGAACAACGTGGGATTTAACTCCGTTCCACAAAAATAATTATGTAGGGTTTAGCGTAAGTACGAGTGGATAAATTGGAGTACACAATATTTAAAAAAAAGTACTTTAAAATTAAGCAGGACTGAAGTCCCAAAGCCTAATGCAATTTTTTTATATCTCACATTAGCATCTAAAGCCACACATAGTAGTGAGCAGTGGCGGCGGCAAGCAGTATACGGAAAGGGTGTAAATTAATCTCACTTTGTGCCTTTCTGTCTGCGCATTTTACCTTTTATATATTGCTGATATTATAAGGCATATACAAGCTACTATCAGATGCGTGCGCGTACTCACCCATTGCTGATTGCATTTTTGCACCCAACAATTAAATAAGATATAGCTCTTTCCTACTTATACCCAACTGGCAGGGGAACAATGGAACACACGCTTAACAATATAATTGATTGCATGGTTGCACAAAAAACTTCACTGCAGAGAGCTGCTACGATAAGTTCATGAGTCACGGGCCTATGCGATATATAGTCTCCTCTGAATTGCGCGAATACAAATAAATACAGAGCAATTACGCTAAATAATTGAAGGTAAGGGCTACCACTTATAAATAGCACGAAGCTGTCGAGTAGGGAAAATATATTGTTTCTCAGTAAATGGACTTTGAATAATCCGGACTTTTTATTTGTAAGATTGTCTGGTGGGGAGTAAAGATTTGCACAGGGTTTGCCTTTTAATATCTTTAGCACGTTAAAAAGCCATAAGAGCATGGGTGATGCACGAGGAAAAGGAGAGTGCCTACGGTGAAATTCACCGAGAGCTAGTTAAGGCTGTGGTGGAACATTTTTATACAAAGTTTTTTCTTTGTCTGCTATGGTGGAATGATTCGCTAACAACCTTAGCGTCCTATCGGATTTCTTTACGTGAACAATAAATTATATGTAATGTTCTCCGATAGCTTTCGAGAGCTCATATAGATGATCGTTTATTTTTAAAAAAAAAATGCTCCATATATTCCTACTGAAAATTTCTCTGTTTTAAAAGTGGGCTATATATAATACTAATTATAATCTATTAATCTTGTACAATTTAATTTTTCAAGTTTGATGATACAACCGTCCATGTCCGTTATGACACTGTGTGTGCGTATCAGAAATTATTTGAAATAATTAATATTACCTTCTTGCTTCAGTTGTTGCCACTGCAGTACTCCTCACCTCACACATTGCCAATTTGACCTTATAAGCGGTAAACGGGTATGCTCCTCACACAACTCACTTTTGACAGAGTGACAAATTTATTCTCTTGTGGAAGGGTAAAGCAATTTACACATTTTCACACTCAAAAGCCTTCTTCCTTTTAGAAGGAAAACTAAATGCTTCTTTGCACGTTATTTCCGTCCACCTTCACGCGATATTTCCTTTCCTCAATCAAATATTGACGGCAGACATTATAGAGAAAACTGCCAATTATTACTACAAAAAGTGCAAAATGCTCATATAAACAGCGACAATGTCAGCAAAGCTCTAAAAAAGAGACAAAAAAGGGAAATAGGAAATAGAGTGAAATAGGTACTGTAATTTTCTTGTGCAACGAAATCGATAAAATGACTGTATTTAACAGACTGTATTTACTAGCTCTTAAATTAGTATTCTCGCATTATTAGCTAACATAATTGTGGTTAATTTTCATATGTAATTACAATTTAGTTTACACACTCCTAACTTCGATAAGACGAGAGTGAGCAGTGTTGTTTATGCCAGTTTGGTTGTGTGTAGTCACAGCCACTAATTAAATAAGAACTGGATTGATCATATTAAAGCAATTATGCAATATAAAAAAGCAAATGACTGTAAACTTGGATTACAATTAAATTTGTTGATGTTCAGCATAGCATATCATACCTGGTTTCCGCAAACTGATTTCCTTTCAGAACTAACCAGACTCTTACAATGTATTACTACTTTTTTCTAAAAAAAATTAAATGCATTGGCATATATAAAAATATTGTTGGCCAAGAAAAAAAAGAAAAAAAATTGCTCTCATGTCACATCACACTTGCATGCAAGCAGTTTATGTAAAAAGTGCATATAATACTTGTTAAATCCCTATATAGACTTTAGAAACTTTAGAAAATTTTTTTAGTACTAACTCTAACTAGTAATAATTCTGTAAATTAAAATATTCATTATTCATCATTTTTCTACAGCAATTTTCTCACCGTGATTACAAGAAGAGCAAACAAGTACACAACTTTTATGATCTGTGTGTTAAAGTGAATCTTTGTGTATTTTCTTTAAAATTAAAGGGTTTGGACTGCATAGGCAGCAATGCAGCGCGGAGTAAAAACTGCATAAAAGTTTCTCTTAGTTTTTACTGCACCTAATTATAGCAATGGATCGTAATTATTACAAAACTAGACCACTTTGAACACTTTCATCATTAATAAAAAAAATTGACTTGAGTACACACAAGAAACAAAAAACAACAAAATGGTGATAAGTAAAGAGATTTTTTTTTAAAAAAAATGGATCTTCCCCACTCTCGTCTCTGATTGCATTTGCAAGTTACATGTGTTGCTACATCTGCTTTTACAATTTTACAAGTTAAGTTATAATAGATGTAGATCAAGAAGATGAGCTGATGGTGGTTGTAAGTGGTGATTGATAATAACACCGCTGTGATTTTTAAAAAAAAATATTTAATTTGATTGTAAATATGAAAAAAAATTCTCATTCCTGTCCACTGGGAGGGAGAGAAGACGCAAAGAAGTGAGAGGTGCTTTCAGACCTATTAATATTCGTAGTAAGCCGCAGTATACTTTCGCAGGCGTGGGCAGACAATCAGGCACGTTTTCATTTGGGATGGTGAACTAAATAGCGTCTTAAAACTGCATAATACTCTTATAACCAGTTGTTTCAACTTTGATTTCTAGTCACAACTTTGGAGCAAATATATGCACTGCGCCAACTGCAAAAAGTCCATCAGCAAGTCTGCCTCGATAAGCAAAACATTTTGTATGTGATCGTCACCGTCTTAAATATATGCGACATGGCCATAATGAACAGGACTGAAAAAGTTACATTTTTAGATTTTGGATTCATGTGCTTAGACTTGTATGTAAGTTGGTTTAATTGGAGGTTCTAAAATTCAATCAGATTTTGAGAACAGGAAGGGAGAGGGAGAGAGAGAGTTGAGGGTGATGAACTAGAAAGAATAAGTTCTGTCTGAGAGATGATCGGAGATCATTTTCCCCTTCAAAAATCAATTTTTTTTTCATTTTCCAAAAGAGATCCAACCAAAATGTACAGCAAGAATTGTCACTAAAGCAACGCTAATGGGCTCTATAAAGTGTACTTGAAGATGTTCAACCCGCCCACGCGCACCTTTGAAAGTCTAACTTTGCACAAAGCAGTTTCTCACAGGTGCAGCTCATCTTTGATTCACTGATGCCTTTTCAGGCTTCAGTAACTAAAAGTGTACTTGGTAAATTCTATTAAATGATAATGATGCGAAATGGAATGTCGTTTGTCCTGTTAAAAAAAATTAAATGAACAAAAATGTAGTTCAGGCAAGATATTATCACATAATTTCCGCTACACTTCATCAAAAGAGCAGACAATTTTACTCATCAAGTCAGCCCCCGCTCATCCAAGCAGAGAATGGCCAGAAATGACATTCATTTAAATATTTCGCTGATTGTGAATTAAAGTTTTGATATATTTTCCTTTTCTTTACAGCTTTACTGAAGCTGTCTTCTCTCAACTAAGAGAGAGGAAAACTTTTTTTCTACGTTTTTGACTGACAGCTTCTTTTTAGCGTTTACTCCACAGGTAAAGTGGATTGAAAATGCATATGTGGGCTGAAGCAGGTCAAATGCTTAGAAATACTAATAACAAGCATTTAATCATTGTCATCATTGCTACACTTCAATGGTGACCTTCTTCCTCTATGAATTGATTTTTTGCTAGAAAAAAAGATTTCTTATCTCCTTCCATAGTCAGGCTGTGCTCATCCCTTTTTCACTTGAAAGTATAAAAGTTTCAAAAAAAAGTCAGAGAATCACTAGCAAAATTATATTGAAACATTTTCACATTCTTTTTCAAAGAAAATGACAAATTAACCCAAAAAAAAATTCTCGAGTTGTTTTTTTGTGCGTAGGCGTTAAGAAAATTTTTACATGAATTTATTCATCCCTGTCTAATAAATAATTCGATTGAATAGCAGTAAAACCTTGGTTAATGTACGAAGACAAAAGCATTGAAGCTTTCAGCGAAAATATTACATCAAAAAAAATTATCAAAAATTAAAGTCATCACTTGTCCGCAGGCTAAAGTTTTGTATGAGCAGAGTAGTGTTGTACATGCAGACCACAAAATAATAATTTTTCGTATGATCTACTCAGACATTTTAGTAGCTGCAGTGTTGACATGGAATGCGAGATGTAGATTTATGAATCCGTGTGTAAATATGGATGTGTAAAGGCTTTCTCGAAGGTCAATTGTCCTCCTGTGCGAGTTGCCAGAAAGATGCCAAAAAAAAGTTGGTGTTGGACGAGAAGAGGCAGGCTATATCTATCTTATGGCTAAAGTATGTGTATAAATATTTAGACCTAATTAACTATTCACAATTAGACACTCTAATAGTACATTACAATATTAAAATTAAATATGAAGCGTGTCAAGTAGCTGAGCAAGTTTTTGTCCTATTACATCTTTAGTAGTAAGCGCTACGCTAAAAAAATATGTGATGACGAAGGGAAAACGATGTTGATGACGATGACCCTTATAGATCTGAATCTGTCGCCTTCACTGCAGCAAATTGGTTTTTATGTAACATTGCAAAATTTCCTTTTCATTCTGTTTTTCTAATTGACAATTGTGCGTGTGTTGGCGGAGTTCAAATAAATGAGGATATTAAAATATACTGCATTTTACCAAAACAAAGATAATTACTGTGCCCAAATGAGGAGGCCAAGAAACGGCCCTCTGCCTGAGTGCAACGGTATTATCAAAGTTATCTTTGTGATCAGAGAGTACTGAGAAATGAATGGGGTGTGATGGAAGAGTAGTAAAAAGGATAGAAAAAATATAATGCGTACTTACCCTTAATTTACTATTATTGTGGCGTTGATTGGCACACTCTTAGGAAACTTTTTTTAAGAAAACAAAAGAGTGGACCCGTAGCAGACCGGCAATGACTACAGCGCTTTTCCTTGCAATCCGAGTGATCTCTTGCTTGATGAAAGGCCGTATCAAGACTACAATCCGATGATGAGCTCTGTTGTGAATGAAGGCGAGTTTTTAGTTGAGATTTGTCAATTTTTTTTAATATATTTTTTTAAAACTCTGCACAATTTCTTTATAACCGTTTCAAATTTCATTGAACTACATATTGAACATTCCCATTTCTCCGTAACGAAACAGGAATGATTCACCAGATGCCAGAAAGAAAAAAAACCTACGTTTTTTGTCACAACTTTTATACACACTTGACTTTAAACCGTCGATCCTACAATTCTCCTACGTAAAACAAAGAAGACAAAAAAATTGCATACACAATAACAAAATCACCATGAAAGACCACACCAAAAGATTTGGAGTTAACTATTGCGGATGTAAGTCTGCGATGCGACAGGATAAAAAAGGGTGTTTCCCTTGTAACTCTTCGTTGATAAAACTGAATTTAAACTGAATACCATGTAGAAAAATGAATGTGTTTTCCCTACAATTACCACCCTCAAAGATGACTCTGTGGACAAAAGAGACTTTTTGGTGGCGTATATAAAATCTTGAAAATTTGTTAGCTGGAATATTATTCTTTTTATCAAGTTTCAGCCTTAGGGACAATATAAAAATTTCACAGGAAACAATTCTTCCTATGAACAATTTTTTTATCGAAGGTAGGTCGCGTCGTGATCTCTTTGGAAGGTAGGCTTAATGAGATTTACTTACCCGGTCTAGTTAGGAAATTCTCAGAGAGGAGGATTACTTTTTTTTTGAGATGTGGCTCTGCACATGGTTACTGGTTGCAGGCGTTACAACCAAACAAATGAGGAATGATCTTGGTTGTTGGATCTAGGTGGAAGAAAAAAGGATGGAGACACGGTCAGAAACTTGAGCTTTGGCTTTCAGCAGAATTTTTTTTACAGCCGCTACGTATATATGCATTGTGCAGCGCTATTTTGCCATCATTTCTATTTTCTACATGGACGTTTGGATATGGTTAAGTGAGTCTTTTCAATATTTGATCCTCATCAAGCACAATACAAAAAATAGCCTTTTGCCAAAGTACCTTTGCAAGTATGAAGATGAAGGTGGTCTAAGGAAACATTTTTATTATTAACATCACAATTGTGTAGAGAGAAAAAAAATGTGTGAGATGCACTAACTAAAAAGATTGCAAGGTAAATAGCGTGTACACTGCATATTTTTTTTTTCAAAACGAAAACTGCTGTGGAAATACAAATAATGTAAAGGTGAAAAAAAGGCTGCAATAGCTTCGTCATCAGCATCAGCGTCTCCAACTTGAAGCGAAATTGTGGTGTCATAAAGTAGTCTGTCTGTCCAGATGAGGTTGAGTCGCGAGGAGTGGGCTGAAATTTTCTCATTAACTTCCAGTAGTCCATGTGAAGAAACTTTATGTTCAAATGAAAAAGGGATTCGTTAACCAGTCCATTTTTTTGTGAGTTGCAGGATACTTTTACGTATCTAAATGTTTTTGAATTAATACTTTCCAGAGATAGAAAAGAATCATTCATGCATTCCTCCACGAAAAGAGCGCTTGCAATAATAAGCGTCCTAAATAGCATACCAACCACCATAGTACTGTGGACCAGATCGTAGAAAATGTTTGCTTCGTATAATACAACAAAGTAAAAAAAAATCCCAGAGAGCTTTGTTTGCTCGTCAGCCTCAAATATCCTCATTGCACTTCTATTTGGAAATTTGTGTATACCTTATTATCTTACATCATCAGCAGCATTATTATCATGGAAGGAGAAGAAAGGCTTTTTGCTAGAAGCAACCGCAGCAAGCGCCACAGCCACAGCATCAAACTTTTTTTTTTTTTCACAGAAAATTTTTTCAGCGAGGTACCAATACCAATCCAAACAAAAACCCCAAACGCACACACAACAAAAAAGAATCTTTGCAGTAAACGAAAAGCGAATGAAAAGGAGAGAGAAAAAAAAGTCAAAGCCAAAACTAGAGAGTGAACAGGTAAACACTATTATCATGCGAGCATCATGCAAGCCTACCCTTTTACCTTATACGGTAGTTGTACCTGTTATTACTCAACGCTCGTTGGAGAGGCTTTCTCCTTTTACAATATTTTTTTCTGAATGGTGTAGGCGTCCTTTCGCTTCGTTCTACTGCTGATGGTGGATTACCTATAGTTGGCCTATTCGTATTTAAGAAGTTTGTACTTGAACATTTAAAATGAGCACTACGTATCCTTCTCGTTATTAAGGTTTTTCTTCCACGCTGCCAGGTCACAATGCGTCTGATTGCGATCCCAGTAAACTAATCTTTTTTTTAAAAAAAAATTTTTTTTAGACTAAAGACTTTACTCTCATTCTTGATCTCAAAGGATTAGAGCAGAGATGAAGCTAGAAGCTTGATAATATAAAAATTGCATTGAAGGTAGTATGGTAGTAATAATGTAATTAAGATGATTCCACAAAATTTAAGAAGAGGAACGCATTTAATGTTTTTATGATGAATTGAGAGATAGCTTATTTCGCTCAAGTTATGCATAATAAAGCGATGATAAAGTTATGTGATATTTGATATGTTTATTATTCCTTGCTGGTGCATTTGCACACCTGGTCAGTTGACATTGACTTACTTACAGAAGCGAAATTGTAGTGGAGGTGGGGAAGGTAACGAGATGAGGACAAAGTGCAGTGTGCGGCGGAGAAGACGCACGTCAGAAGGATCTTTAAAAAATAGTACGCAAATGCTCAAACTTACTGCCAGCTTCATTCCACTAGTTAATGCTACATTAATTAAAGGTGCAGGTGTTCATTTTTACTTGATCTACGGTTGGAACTCACCGGTAATAAGGAGCGCAAAGAGATTTTCAGTTTTTTTGTTGCATAAATGCGTTGGCGTTGTTCATCGTGCGTGAATCCTTTCAAAGATTTGAGAGCCATCTTTGTACGCCCGAATGAGACTTTGATTGGTATGGAAAATTCATTGTCGACTTTATTCAGTTTCTAAATATTTCTTCATTACATTACTAATTAAAAAAAGGAAATTCATTAAAATCAAATAAAAAGGCTTATGCTATATCTTAATTCAGAATCACATGTATCATTTTGTACTACTGGATATGTTTTAACAGGATTTTTTGGCACTGAAATTTCATAAAATTACGTCTATTTGAGCAAAATTACATTGTTGAACTAGATGATAGTGACTATGGTATAGTAGAATATGGTAGCTTTCCTTGTTGTTACGTATTGTTGTCACTATTAAAGGCCTTTCTTGAGATCGAGATCTGAAACCGAGAGCATAGGTCCTTCCCACAGTTGGCCCATGTTAAGCTGCTCCATATCAGTCTCCCTGTAGGGAAAAAAATGGAATTCGGCACGTAGGTGTATACGAATATAGCTAACTTAATTAATCCATACTTCAATAAATAATTGGAAATGCATACTTACATATCGTTGGATTTGAACGCCTGCACTCTTCCTGCCATAGGACCTTCCAGCTCGTTTTTTCATATTGAGGTTGTGAACGAAGGAGTAGTTCTTGTGTACTTCACTACTCTTTGCTCCTGGACGATAGTTTTCATTTCGCTTTTCTCCATCATCCCCTAATAAAGAGGCCATCTTCGGAAGATACGGTTTCTTTATTTCCAATGCACTTTCTTGTCCGCAGTCGTTGGTTGAACTGCGCCTTTTTGAAATCGGATTTTCTGCAGCAGACAAATTTTCTACAGCGCTTCAGTTCCTTCTTGAGCAAGTTCCCGTAGTACTTTCTCCCTCTGCCCCGAGATGTTTCTCCTAGTCTTGCTATCCAAGTTAGGCATTGGTTTCGATTCCCCCATTTTTTCAATTCAGCCTCAGTCTTTACTTCAATTTCAAGATTCTCGAGGTCGTACCTGATGTCTTCTTCAGATTCTTCAACCTTAAACCCCCATTCTTTCAACTCAGCCCCATCCTTTACTGGAACTTCAAGGTTCTCGCGGTCGTATCTGATGTCTTCTTCAGATTCTTCAACCTTAAACCCCCATTCTTTCAACTCAGTCCCATCCTTTACTGGAACTTCAAGATTCTCCAGGTCGACTCTGATGTCTTCTTCAGATTCTTCAACCTCAATCTTCACCGTCAATGGGAGTTCCCAATGGTCCCATGAACTGTTGTCGCTGTACTGGAAGTCCATTGTAGAAACCCAATTGTAGTGGAGAATGGAACCTTAAATATGCCATAAAATTGCAACAATCTACAACTACATGACTTATTTTTCAGATTGCATCCCCCTATATGTGTGTCCTCGTTGGACAGCGAATATCGACTGATTAGCTTTTCCAATTTTTTTTGTTTTTATACTCGTCTAAACTTCGTCTTCCCAGTCATGCGTCTGCTGTAAAATCTGATGCTCACATCCCAAAAAGTTTTGCGCATCCGCATTTAAACGACTTTCCAAAATAAAATCATTACACATAAAAATAATTTTCATCAGACTATCGTCTTTATTAAAATATATAGCATTACATGCAGTGCAACATCAACCAGTGTAGCAGTAAATTTCAACAATTTTCTTCGCACTTATCGTATAATCTTATCAGCCGCTTCCTCAACAATACAACTGAAACGTTCTAAAACGTTTGCTTACAATCAAATTTATCTTTTACACTTTTGTCGGTGTTGTTGAGCCGTAAACTAATGCTTGTTCCGCATGCATATACTGGAAAACCTAATTGCTGACATTATTATGGTAAGTAGAACTCGTATTACATTTTTTGTAATTAACATTGCAAAAAATTATGCTTCAACTCCGATTTTACAGTTAGCTTTTGTCACTGACTTTTTAGTGATATTTTTATAAGAAGTTTAAGTGGAATGCAAAAAACTTTTATTCGCATCTCATTTAGAATTGTATTTAGTATTTTTATTCTCTTATCATTTTACCTCCATACAAATTCTTGTTACTTACACCTCAAAAAACTAAAACTGTTTTGCATTTTATTTAGCAGTAGTTGTTGTTGTGAATTGTGAGCGAGCTACAAAGTAAAAGTGATTAGCCTTGCATTTTTTTGTGTAAACTTAACATCTCATAATTAATTCTAAAATTGTACATACTTCACGGAAACAAAAAAAGCCTACAATTAGTTCACAAGAGTTTTTGTTACATGCAACGTCCATTCACAAAAAGGAACTTTCCACAGAAGGAAAATGCGAAAAAGAAAAGTTAAGTATACATTATTAATATATAGTACATATTAAACATCTACTGTTGCTGCATTTCACTGCTCATTAGTGAAAATTAATAATCAATTATACAAGCTTTACATATAAGTATATATTTTTTACATTTTAGACTTTAGAATTGCATTTCGAAGTATTTTTTAGATGTGCTCGTTACTACAAAAAATTACTAAGGTACTTGTTTACTTTGAGTAGTGAATGCCGTTGTTGCTGTTGTTTTTATTGTTGTTGTTGTTGTTTGTGTCGCGAACAGGTATGACCACAGTGCCTGATGAAAGCTGCTGAGGGGAGTGTGGGTTCATGTCCAGGTGGTAGCCAAGGGGAGAGTGAATCCCTCTTCCATTTGGATACATCACCTCAGACTCTTTGTATCTGCTTGTGGTCCTTGTTGTGGTCTCAGAGCTTTCAACATTTCCAATGGCTCTGCCGTCGTCGCCCCTGATTGTTCTCTTTGAAAATTTGGAGGTGGTGTCTGTTTTGATTTTTGGTTTTGATTCATCCTGGTCTGGAGTGCTGGAACTCATCCTGTAAGTCTCGTGATAGTCGTCAGAAAGTGGGGAGTTTGCCCCACCCCCAAAATGTCTGGGAGACTGAAGAGACGCCCGAGTGGAAATCAGTGACCTGTCATTGTTTCGTAGTGAGGAGTAGGCATTATTTGTCGGGGTCATTGATCTGGAAGGTGAGCTGGCTTTTGAACCGCGGACTGACTCAAATAACTCGACCGAGTTTTTTTTTAGATTCTCGAACAAACTTCGTTTTGGCTTTGCTGCGGGAACATTGTTCGGCTCGTTGTGGTGGTGATTATTGTGATTGTGTCGGTTTGTGGAGTAGCTGTATTGGTCGTTGTACGACGTGCTACTGATATCTCGTGTGCTTCGGCTCATATTCTGGATTAGCTTTGGGGTAAGCAAGTCTGGACCGTCCAGCAGTTGCGGATTGGACTTATAGGTTGGGGAGTACTTGCTCTCATTTGTTAAACGGGGTGGATTGTACCCTACTGGCCTGTCCCTGCCCACCGATCTTGGAGTGAAGCTCATACTTCGACTTAGACTATTCGACTTCCTATTAATCTCATTCGCATTCTGGTAGCTATTCGAAATAGACACATCAATGTCGTCAGAACCAAAACGCAGTGATTTCCCTGGTGTCTGCTTTCTGCCATCCTTCATTAGGGATCCTTCATCATCTCCAAAGTAGAATCGCCTCCGTGGAAGAGTTTGCGAGCGACTGTCCGTGTGATTTTCTATAACTGCCCCTGTGTGCTCTATCCCCTTCAGGCGGTTCATTGTACTGGATGGAGTTCCCACAATGTACTTCGGATGGAACTGTTTTTGAGAGGCCCCATCATAAGAGAAAACCTTTTCCCTTCTCTCCACAGTTTTCCGCTCAGTCACATCCGCTTCACCATTTTGATAATAAACATCCTGGCCGGGGTTCGTGTTCTCGTTCATCCGGTACTGATTGGAATGCTTGGTCACGTAGCCAGAGTTGGCAAAGTTGCCACCGTCAATCGAGTCTCTAGTGAGACCACCTGTAACCGGGCCATTGTAACCGAAACTTTGCTCACGTCTCTCGTACGCTTTCCTCTCGCCCACATCTCCGCTCTTCTGGAAAATCACGACAAGAAACTCTCAATTAGACACACCACTTCCAAAACTTAACAATAGTCTTCCAAGTCTTCCAACTCCCTCCCGTCTCCATAAATTTGCGAACAAAAACTACTATCCACTAACTTATTAAAAAGATTAAAATCCGAAAAGAGATTAAAAAAATCTTTACCTGCAGGTAAGAAGGAGAGTCACTGGTGTAGTGACGACTTGAAAAATTGTTGTTCATGGTGGTGCCGGTCCTACTGACATGACGACTATGATGGTCCGCATATGATCTAGTGAAGTCAGGCGAGTTGTTTCTGCGGCGGGATCGCGGAGGCGGTGTTGGTGTGGGCTCCTCATCCCACAAACTCCCCGATTTGGTCACAGACACTCGTCCTATTTGTGAGTTCAGCGAACGAGTCACATCCTCCTGATGTCGATTTCGCAGATCCTTTTTCACAACATTTAAAAATAAAAGAAACGAATGAGAAGAAGTGCAAAGTGACGATGTCATAAACACATTTTTTCCTTGAGTAATTCTTTTCTTAGAGATTAGTGTGACTTATTCCGCTTATATATATTCATCAAAAAAATGTAACAGCACAATGCAAGTGTATCTAGTACAGCAGTCCGTTTATGGCGTCGCTGACATCTTTTCTAATGGAAAAGTACATCAATTTTCTGCGAGGACTAGCACTGTATTCTAATTACTTCCTGAAGGTACTCTCTCTCTCTGACGTCTTCCTCACAGTTTTCAAAATATAAAAATTCTGTTTGCGCCTCCACACACCAGTACAATGATTTCTTACTTGGTGTAGTCAACATTGTTTTATTCGAGCTATTGATTACTCACACACTATATTTGTCAAGTTACATCGTCGTAACTCATCCATGCAAAAAAAAATAATTCGTACCGTCCTAGCTGAAAGCAAGAATACATTACAAAAATGGAAAACTGACCAGTACAAATTGTAAATTCGAAATAGAGGTATAACGCCACGTATACTTGTTCGACAAAGCTGCTTTTAAAACATACTTGCAAAAAAATGCTTTTATAAAAATGGAAATGAATCAGCGTGAATTGCTTTCGCCCACGCAGAAAAGAGGACAGTGCAAAAAAAATGTTGGAGATTCTGCGGCTAGGTACTACTAGCACTACATATACAGAGCTGTAGCCGTGGATGATGATGATGATGACGACAATTATTATTGTTATTATTATTGTATAAAGTTGCCTAGTGCTTTTCAGCTATATACCTTTTCAATGAATGGAAAAAATTGGCAGAGTCTGGAAGCGTAGTTGTGTTTTTGAGAGGGAATGTGGATTTAATAATGATGAAGAGGACGAGTTTTATATAAACCCTCTGCTATCAAGTAGTCATTATATATTTGTCCAATCGACTTTCGATATCTGTCCTGCCCAACTTCCTTTTATAGAGAGTTGCGATATGTAAGGTTGAAGAGTTTAAGAGGAGCAGAGAAATCGTTTTTCTCCTTTACTCACTCTTGTGACCTTGCTCATTTCTCATTCATTAGGGAATTTTATTATAAAGAGCGAGACGCAAATTGCACCCAGATATGAATGGCTTTTGATAAGGGGGAGGATGCGACGATATTTTATGCTGTTTGATGGAAAAACGCTGACTCAATAGGAGAGCGTGACTGACAGCATGAAAAGAAACAATGTGGCCGGCAACAATGCAAGGACAAGATGCCTTCTGCTCTAATTATTTGATGAAAATGCAAAAAATTGCACACTAAACATGTTGCCGAGGAGGAGGAGGATATAATAGAGAGTGCAGATAATGTAAAAAAAAGTTAGAGGGAGGAACTAATAATTACAGTTTCACATGGTAGGGGAAATGGAAAAGCTCACTTACAAAGTGGACACTATTTTGACTATGATTTTGTCTTGCTGGAGAATCACCAAAGCTGATTCTTTTCCCGACAGGTTCTTTCTCAGATTTTGTTCTTGGCTTTCCAGAAGATAGGATTTTGGGACTACTCCTGTGATGAATAGTCCCAGGAGGGAGCTGCTGCGGTGGGGGAGGTGAGTGAAGGGGAGATCCACGAGACGTCATTGTAACATGGATTCCAGTCGGTGTTGAGTGTAAGGGGGATCTGGGTGACGCTTCTGAATTTAGCGAACTACTAGAACTACCAAAGTGACTATTGAGCCAACGATTTGTCTCGTTTTTCCTTGTGTGTTCCTCCTGATCCAAGTCGAGGGGGCGATTTGTTAGCGCGTCCTGCCGACTTGGTTGAGCATTTGGAGCGGTAGTTTGATTAAATAACGCGTCTGACTTTGGAAGACGACGAATTCGTTCTGACACTGAGTCCCACAAGTCTTCATCACCCTCTCGGTGAGTGTTGATATTTTCCGAAACGAACTGCGCACCGTCGCCAATCTAAACAGGAATGGGACGTAGTTGTAACAATGTCTTTTTTTCAGGGTGTACGGGACTTTTTTTTAAAAATAGATCATAAGAAGGGGTATTATTCTATAGCAGAGTTGAAAGACGGAAAGCGCCAAGAAGATTGAAAGT
>JAHZND010003495.1:0-12129 GCA_027744115.1 Acrocyrtus sp. NNG-2020 | reverse complement strand
CTCATGGCGATAACCTCGAGAATTGGTTGGAAGGTCTGGATGTCCCTTATTTTAGACCGATACCAGAGACAAAAGATGAAATTAGAAAGTACCTGAAAACTTACTTAAAAAGGAAACCGAAAAAGAGTTTTTCCAGTTCCTCTGAGACTACTGAAACTGTTAAAGAGCCTGAACTCCCCTCTCCAAATCTGGAGGATATTGCAGCTATGGGTAAGCCCAGATATTATATCATTTTTCTTTAAACAGCTTTAGCAATTCAGACAAATGCCACTTATTAACAGAAAGATCAGAAACAACAGAAACATGAATGCTTCTATTTTAGCTCCCAAATGGAAAGAATTGGTTGAAAAAATGCGTGATCTCAAAGATGAAAAAGAGCTAGACAAGTGGCTGGAGAGCCTTGATATACCATGCAACGTACCAAAGGCAAAAGTATTGGCAGACATAAAAAAGTTTTTCATGCACGAAAACTACGAAAACTTTAAAGGTATGCATCACATCTCTGCATTTCTGCTTTCATTTTATCTGCTCAAGTTTTGTCAGTTTTGTTTTGCACCTACGTTTAATTGAGTGGCTAATGAAATATTACTTTAAACTTAATTTCTTATTAACCCTTTGCAGGAAAATCTCTTGTATTTCAAGACCACAGTTTGGCAAACGAACTTTGGGGAAAGTTCGAAGGTACAAAACCACACGGATATTCCATAATGTGATTGAAGCATTTGCTCCTGCAAAATCCATATTTTGCATATTAAAGTTTTTTTGTAATTATATTTAGATTCGAGCGCTCTAAAGCAAGTAGCAGTAGTCTCTGGAACAACTGTGGCTTTAGGTTTGATTGCAGCTTTAAGTACAATGCTGTTATCTTTTGGTAAGCTATGGCTATACCTGGATCACGTATTACGAGTGGAGTCTAGTCTGCATATAGGAAGACTACTACTTTATTAACTATGTAATAAGTATCATTTTAATTTTTTGCAGCGTTTCCTCCTGCTCTAGCAACAAACCCATTTTTTGTGGAAATTTTCGCCAATTACTTTTCTCAAAGGCAAGAAGTTGCATTTAACCTGTTGTCTCTTCATGCTGAGAATGCAAAGCCTTTAAGTACAGCATGGGCAAAACAGTACATTTTATGGAAATACTGCTAAATAAGCCCCATTACCAAATGTAATGAACGTTTCGAAACTGTATTCTATTTGTATAAAGTTATAAGATACTTACTTTTATACAAGCTCACAGCTCATAATTTAAGTAAAGATTTTTCTTTTATGAATGTTTCAATAAAATAATTATCAGTCAATAAAGGAAACTGAACTTTAAAGCAGAATAGTACAATTTACTTAATATTGTGCATACGCAGCATTATTTCCGCTGATTATAGCTAATCTTTACTTCTTCAATTCTCCAAGTCCACCAAATCTGGATGAAGGACGAGCTCCTTCACTGCAGCCCAAGGCTTCCTTAAAATGTGGACAACTTTTCCATAATGTATTAATAAAAAATGGTGATGTAACTTTGGGAGGAGAAGAGTTGTAAGTGGTTAATTGCAATTTTACTCTACCACTTCAACATCTTATCGTTAGCATCAATATAATTTACTGCACTGAAAATAAATAGTTTTGCATTTGAGTATATTTATTTATACGATCGTTCACAGCTGAATAAATACAGATTATAGGCGACTGTCTACTGCCTACTTTTAAACCATATGTACGTCAGCAGAAAGGAATTTATTTATCTTCATAATTTCCTGTCATTCGATTCCTAACCAACCAATTCCTTTTTGTTGCTTACCTATTCAGATACAGATTATAGTTCTCACCTGACACAAGGAAAAACTAATCATATCAGAAAAATTCTTTTGATAAGAAGGGGTTTTTTGTCACAATTCACATTACCCCACATACATTTGAGTCTAAGTCTAGGGACTCTACTCAATTTCATTGAATAAACTTAGAATAACAAAATATTTTGTCTGTAAACATATCAAATGATTTCATCAAATGCAGCAGAAAAGAAAGCCAGGCCAGGCCAATCCGGTATTATTTATATACCACACATCGTCATTGATTGATGAATCACAGCTTCTTTGTCATCATATCAGTTTCAAATGTGCAGCAATGACATCACAACTAGCCAACCAATTTTGAATACTATAAATTTAATGCATCATCAAAAGCCAAAAGCTTTTACTTTACAGTTAGTGATTAATTAATATACATGAATTTAAAGGAGATTCAGCTTAATACAAACAAAATTGGAACCAATATGTCAAACTATACCAAGTGACGGCTGGGAATTTCATGACGGAAATTACTACAGGTTGAAACTGGAATAATGTAGATGAAGTTGAGGAAAACAGCACTATTGCTCACAACCAACTAGCCACACATCATTTAACTATCGAATTTAGTGAATTTAAACTGTCTACACGTGTACGGATAAGCTCGTCCCACTGTATGAGCACACAGTTTTTTCAGCATGTGTCATTTAAAATGCAATACTGTTGTACATATTTAGAATTATGGGGTTGGTGAAAGAAACCGCAATCATAGCATGATTTGTTTAGAAACTAGGTGTGTATTTTTATGAGCAGGGGTAATGTGTGTCTAAGAATTTTCGTTAAATGAGTCTTGTATATTACCACACATTAAGGTAAACATCGTGAATTTAATTTATTTACACCACACTATTTCTTTAAAAAGCCCATACTATTGTAGGATATCAGTTTGGTATGGATAGCGCTAGACCTCTATTGTGGTTTTGAGTTCTCCAAAATTTTCAATGGAATATTAAAATGCATTAAAAGGACTGGCTGGAAAACATTCGGAACATCCTTGACTTTTCTGAAATTCCTACTTTCCTGGGCAAGATATTGCTAGACTAAATACTATAACTTAGCTTATAAAATTCCTCCTTGAACCTTGTTTTGTGCCGCAGGAAATAAGTTAAAATTCAACGAGAAGACTATTGGCTGGCTGAATTATTGCCTGAACACGAGACTGTCAACTGGAATAGTCTGTATTACGAAACTTCCAAAACCGCACATGCTCTTTCTTGCCAAACTCCTTTATACCTAAAGGTTCTAGGAAAGAAAAAATATTCCATGAGTAATGCGCTGCACAATTTTCATATAAAAATGAGAGCAACTGAAGACAACATTCGCATTTGTGCTGTATTACTGTGCAAATAACCACTCTTCATGAAAACTCTTCAAGTAGATACGTGGAAATCTCTTCCAATCCTACGAGTTTCTATAGTTTGGTTATACCAGTTGGTAATACAATTCCAAAATGCAAGTGCAGCCCTCCAAATCGCAAACATTTCTTTGCCGAAGTGCTTCCGTAGCTTCGTTAGTGGCTTGGAACCAAAAGTTTTCGGGGTACTCTAGTAAACTCAACAAGAAGCCCAGCTTTGTAACCCATACCGAGTCCAGTTTTAGTGCCAAGGGGGACACAAAGCTCATGAAAGAAAATCTTTCTAAGGGTGAATATAATGCAGGCCCTGCAAACGATTGTCCCCCAGCGTACAAAGATGCAGTGAAAGGATATCCATCCCCTCCACGACCACCTGAGAAGAAGATGTCCCAAGATTTTACCGCTCTAGAAACTTATCTGAAGAAGAGACTATCAATTAAGAAAAAGTCGGACAGTCGGCTTCAAGACCAACAGCTAGAGAGTGAAAAGGTATTCCGTTGGTTGAATCAACTTCCTGATGGAGACAACCTTGAAGAGTTTTTGGAAGCTTATGGCATTCCAACAAAGGGAGTGGACGTTGAAGACCTGAAAGGAAAGTTGCGCGTTTTCTTGAATGAACGGCTGCAGCAAGAAGCCCCACCACCAGAATATGCTTCTACTATCGCAAGTGAAGAGGCTCCTGCGACTGAGAGCGCTAGGCGAACATCTAGTGAAGGTAATATTAGTTGAATTATAATTAATAAAAAGTTGGCAAACGCAATTTAATATGGGAATGATACAATTTTACAGAACGAAAGGAAAAATTAGCCAAAGTTCCAGAATGGCAACGTCAGCTATCAAGCCTCGAGGAACTTGCTCATGGCGACAATCTCGAGAATTGGTTAGAAAGTCTGGATGTGCCTTACTATAAACCAATACCTGAGACAAAAAATGAAATTAGAAAATATTTGAACATTCATTTGGAAGGAGAGCTGAAAAAAAGTTCGAGTTCCCCGGATATCTCCGAAAATGTTAAGGAGCCTGAACTTCCGTCTCCAAATCTGGAGGATATAGCAGCTATGGGTAAGTGTAAATACAATTTGTCATTGTGCACGAAACAGATCTGACAACAGAATCCGTCCACAACTTAATAATGAATGCTTCCATTTCAGCTCCCAAATGGAAAGAATTGGTCGAAAAAATGCGTGATCTCAAAGATGAAAACGAGCTAGACAAGTGGCTGGATAGCCTTGATGTTCCATGCAACCTACCAAAGGCAAAAGTGAAAGCAGACATCAAAAAGTTTTTTATGCACGAAAACTACGAAAATTTTGCAGGTCTGTATATTTATCTACACATTTTCCTAGTATCCCCTGTAAACTTTTAATTTATTTGTTAAAATATTTTATATAAGCTTATTTTTTTTAAATGAACCGTTATAGGAAAATCTCTTATATATCAAGACCACAGTTTGGCAAAAGAGCTTTGGGAGAAGTTTGAAGGTACAAAACCGCAGGGTTTTTCCATAAAATACAAATGAAGGATTTTTTTTCTCCAAAATTAATATTCTGTCTATAAAATTTGTCTGTTTATTATTATTATATTTATAGATTCTAGTGTTCTAAAGCAAGTAGCAGTAGTCTCTGGAACAACTGTGGCTTTAGGTTTGATTGCAGCTTTGAGTACAACGCTATTGTCTTTTGGTAAGCCACGAAATTGCTGGATTTCTAGATTTGCATACATGCTAATCTGAAAAACTAGTTAATTATAGCTGATAGCAATTTTGCTTATTTCTTTTAGCGTTTCCTCCTGCTCTAGCAGCAAACCCATTTTTTGTGGAAATTTTTGCCAACTACTTTCTTCAAAGACAAGAAGTTGCATTTAACCTTTTAAATTTTCATGCTCAAAATGCAAAACCTTTAAGCACAGCGTGGGCAAAGCAGTACATTTTGTGGAAATATTGCTAAATACTCCGCAATTAATAATTTATAAATATTACATTACGAAACAACCTACATTTGTATAATATTATTAAAAACGCTTTTGTGCTGGCTCGCAAACTAAATAAATAGTTCTTAAAAATGAATGTTACAATAAAACATTTAATCATCAATTTTCAATTGACCTTGTAATTAAAACAGGAAAGACCAACAGCGAGCATACCTACTTGTAATTTTTAGCTACGCAGTAGTTCTGCTTTTCATAGCTACGTGAGGAAAAACTGCAAAAAACCAGAAATTGTAAAATTGATTTGATATCTCTGCAATTATGCTAGTTTCACACCTGGTGCAGTCATTACTATTTTAAGCATGTCTATGTAAATTAAAAGTGAGAAACGGATGTAGGTGTTAGCTAGATATTATTGAGCAATGTTTAATTAAACTTTGAACTTTACTTATGTGAGTACGAATGTAGGTTATCTAATGACAATGGCCAATGTAACGAAATAGTAATAATAAAAATTTGCAGTAGTCTCTAGCATGTCTTAGTGATAAGATGATGAAATCATTGTTTGTAAATATTCATCAGATAAAAATCAAAACACGAAGCGAAGCTTTATTTGAATAAAGTTATGTGAACATACAGTACCTGTATAAAACTCAATCAAAGTTTGGAGAGTTTTCATCATTTTCATAAAATTTGAATTTGATTTGACATTGCAGGCTGTCAAACGCACCGCTTTGTACATGTCTGCAGGGACGTATGTAATAACGACGTGGTCTCCTTTGACATTACTATCGCTTAAAAATCTCAACAAAAATCCCCAACCACAAACTGTCAATAATACAGATAGGTATCTCAATTAAAAGTATTTTGACAATTATGACTACACACCTGTATCCTGCGAAATGACATGCAGTCGATCTAATCAGTTAAATATGGTTTTAGGATTGCCGAAGTACTTGGATGATGCCCTCATCTTTGCAAGTTATATAAATTATGTATAAATAAACAACATTTACAATGAGAATGACAATATTTTATTTTTACAAACTCAAACAATGAACGCATTGCTTTCATTAAAAATTAAAAAATATGGCACATCTTTGATCTGCAAAAGTAAAAAAGTAAATCAAAACAACACTTTTCAATCAAGTGATCATCAATTTTGTACTTGATAGATAATAATGTTATGACACATTATAATGTAGGTAGGTACCTACCTATGTACACTTTCTCGGAACTGTCGATGTTAGTATAATTTCGTAATTTTGCGTTAGCATAAATTTGGATTGCAAAGTTGGATTAGGTCATACTGGAAGAGTGAAATCATTTCCTTTTTCAATTCCATAATGAAGGATATCGTCTTCACTTCCTTTTATGTATGCCCAAGCCATTTTCAGCGAGTTAAAGTTATATGCAATTTCCCCAGCCTTCGTGATTAATATCGCTCCTCCGTCGCCTTCTGGGATTCTAGATGTCATGTAGTCTAAAGCTGATAAACAAGCTTGTTGTGGGTGCTCACCTGTTTAATTGGCAAAAAGGAAATTTAAATAGTATTCTGCAAAATTATGATAATTATAATTCCGCATTTTTATTAATTTAAAAAATTAAAACCTTTGTTCAAGGCGTCTGCAATCCGTGAGCAAACACATGCCCTCATTATAGCTTCCCCAATTCCGGTTGCACTAATGCCCGCAACTGCATCATCACAAAATGTTCCTCCGCCAATAATAGGAGTATCCCCAACCCTTCCTGGAAGTTTCCCCGCAATCCCTCCAGTAGATGTTCCAGCAGCAATTTGCCCATGAGAGTTTATAGCAACGGCTCCAACAGTCCCTCCTTCTCCGCTTGAAAGCCTAGCTCAAAAAATTATGGTAAATCGATATACCAATGAAGTATATTACTGCAATAAGCTTGTAAACCGCTCGTGTTATTACTTTGCTCCTTGAGGGATTTCTGTAGTTGCACCTACGCCCTGATTAATAATTCCTTGGAGCAACTCTAGGGAGAACGGAGACGTTAGCTCTTTGGAATCTAGTATGGGAAAGCCCATATCCTTCGCAAACTTTTCAGCACCGTCTCCAACAAGTAGCGCATGTGAAGTTTTCTCCATTACAGCTCTGCTGACAGAAATTGGATGCATTACATGTTTAATAGCCCCAACTGCCCCTACAATTGTCAAAATAAAATTGTGGAAAAACGAAAACCCAAAATGAAAGATTTTATTTCACTGTTATGTGAAGTTATAAAACTTCAATCACTATTAATTTTTTTCAACCTGTGCCTAAATCGGAGCCTCTGATGATGATAGCATCCATTTCAACATCTCCATCTATTGTCAGCACAGACCCGTATCCTTTTCATAGCGATAAAATATTTATGAGATCCAGTATTTTTAATGCTAGTGATAACGCTATTGTAAACTTAATTTTTTAGAACCTGCATTGAAGGCTTCATCTAACTCCATAACTTTAATAGCTGCTTCAACAGCATCAACTGAATTGTTTGTGGCTTTGAGAACCGCATAACCAACTCGCACGGCTTCTTGAACTCCTTTGAACTTAAGTTGGTGCCTATTCGCAGAAATCATTCCGGCACCTCCATGAACAATGATTGAGGGAGTAGTACTCATCGCATCTATTTCTAGTTGCATGTGAGTTAATAAGAAAATAATGAATTATTAATGACAGATTAGATTATAAGAAAAAATACACGTCACTGTTTCTCAACCACACTAGTCTCAACTTACCCCAATTTGCCCTGTTTACCAGTAGTCACTCAAAATTCCAATGACAAAGATAACAGTAATTATCGTTAGTTGCTTGTAAGGATGGAGAAAGAAATGAAAGAATCCTTTACCTCAACTAGTGAGTCACTAATAAATAAATAAACTTAACAACAACTTTAACGCTCTCTTATATACTTGCAGTAATACAAGATATCTAAAACAGTATATAATAGTTAATACTAGACATAAAAGTTTCCACAAGGTTTAATACTTAAAATAATTTTCTAGCTTTCTCAAAAGCAATGACTCAAAAGCAGTAAAATAGTAATGCGAAGTGTGATATTTCTCCAATAAATGCAAGATTATTGCTGTGCCTATGTAATCAAGTGTGACATGACAGTATTGACAGTATCCAAAAATCCAAACTGTCTCTGCTAAAATTAGCTTCTACTTACATTATCAAAAGCAAGGGTAATTGACCTGGAACTGAAACAGGTTCTTAAAATCCATAATCTCTTAACACTCGTCATAATAGACAAGATAAGAGAGCATTCCGGGGATATCTTTCAAAACTTACATGCATTGCATAATAAAATGCATCATTCCATTCCATCCTCCATTCCATGCAGGCAGTATTACAAGTACAAGTACATGTCTCATATAAACAGATACAGATTTCGTTATTAATACACATGCATCCCTACATGGCTAGATGAAAATAGCTTTTTCAGCTGTTTTCTGTTATTATTTTGCATCTTTTTCCTTTCCCTTTTCCCCTGCTTCATGCTTTGAAAGTGGAGTTGAACAGGAGAATTGCTGACGGTTCAGTGGCTCACACGACAGAACTGAATCAATCAGATCGAAGATGTGCAGAAAACATAGAGGTGGATTCGGTCCAGGAAGAAGAAATTCCCTTTCCAGTTCCAGTTCCAGCAGCAGCACTATCTGCCACAGCGTGAAGTGAACAGGACAGAGACATCAACATCAAAACTTAAAGCACATGCTTTTTGCCCATATCATCTTCATTGATTTCAGCATTTTCTGTAATACACTCTGGAAAACTCTCCAGGGAAGTTCCATCCAGGTAATCTTGCTCTGTTCGGCCTGCCAGGGTATTTCGGATTCCGTGAAAGAAGACAGAAGTCTTTCTCCGCCTTCGCTGCAGACATTTCAGTTTTTTTAGCCATTTTTGGATAGAAGACATTAGAGACTAAAAGTAGTAAATAAATATTTTAATTTATTTTTTTGTTTGCCTGGTTTGTAGTAGTACAGGCTCCTTTTTACTGTGACGAAGTAATTTGGTGTTTTAGATGTAGTTTTGTAACTACAATTACCTTGTGGCTATGATGAATAGATAATGGTACTGGGTGGTAAGGACTTCAAAGGAAGTTAGATGTGCTTTCAGTTAATTCAACATTGAAGTTGGATAGAGTTAGATAAGAGTAGAAGTAGGTAGGGACTGGTGATAAGGGCAGCTATTCACCTATTGTGACTAGTTGTGTACAAATGAGCTGAATCTTATTAATGAGTTAATGAGTATAAAATACTTAATCAGTGACTTTATATGGTAAGTTCTTACTGGTTAACAACTGGAGACTGCTAACATGAGTTTGACGAATCCGGAGATTAGCCGATATAGTCGGCAAATGATATTGCCGGAGCTGGGAATGAAAGGTAATTTTTTGTGAATAATAAATATAATTAATTAATAAATGTTACATTTACATTGTTCTACAACACATGTTAAAAGTATTGAAATCGAAGATTATAAGTAGGTTGTTTTGTTTATTTTGTTTTAGGTCAGCAAAATTTGAAGAATGGTTCAGTACTTGTAGTTGGACTGGGAGGGCTGGGGTCACCAGCGTCAATGTTTTTAGCAGCAGCTGGTATAGGTTAGTTGTTTAATTAAAGTGAAAAGTTTATAACAAAATGATTGGTTTATTACTTCAATTTATAAGTTAATGAATTTTATTTTCAGGTCGTCTGGGTCTAGTTGATTATGACGTTGTAGAAATTAGCAATTTGCATCGACAAATCATACATAACGAGAAGGCTGTTGGTGTTCCTAAAGCTGAATCTGCGAAAGCATTTTTACAAAAGTAAATACTTTGTTTTTTAAAAATATGGTTATTGAAAATGTTGCATCGACAAATCATACATAACGAGAAGGCTGTTGGTGTTCCTAAAGCTGAATCTGCGAAAGCATTTTTACAAAAGTAAATACTTTGTTTTTTAAAAATATGTTTGTTGAAAATGCTATCCGAGTCCAACGTAATACTAGCAATTTAATACAAATGCATTTATGTTTAATTTATTTAACATTTTATTATTATTTTAATAGTTTAAATTCGCACGTAAACATCGAAGTTTTTAGCGAACCGTTTACAACTGCCAATGCACTGGGAATTGTTCAAAACTTTGACGTTATCTTGGATTGCACAGACAATGCAGCTTCCAGGTATCTGCTTAATGACGCGGCAGTTATATGCAAGAAACCACTTATTTCTGGCAGGTATAAAGAACATGAGCAAATTAGACAAGTTATTTTTATTATTTCTGTGAAAACGATTCATAAATCTTTTAATCTTTATTCATTTTTATTTTTCTTGGTGCAGGTATACGCTTGAAAAGGATAATTTAAAAACCTCGATGATTCCAGGAGATAACTTTTGCAACCGTTTTCATTTGATTAGTTCCAGGCACCGTTGGTACACTCCAAGCACTAGAAGCCATCAAACTTCTTAGTGGAATCGGGGCATCATACGTTGGCAAAATGCTGCTTTTTGATGGTTTCCGAGGTGGCTTTACGGAAGTAAAACTCAGACCAAAACAATCAACTTGCTCAGTCTGCGGAGATAATCCTACAATCGTTGCATTGTTGGAAGATTATCCTCAGTTTTGTGGTGCTGGATATGATGATAAGGTTGGTATTATTATAAGATTCGCATACGGTCAGCGTATTACGGTGTTACTATCAATGTTGATTTTGAATTTTTATTTTTAAGGAAGAGATTTTTTATTTGACCTGATCTGATCACATTCAACTGCTGATAACGCGTTATAAACAATGATTTATTAATTCCATAGGAAAAGGGTGTAACGTTGCTCAACTCTTCAGAAAGAATTTCTCCTTCAGATTACAAAGNTGACCTGATCTGATCACATTCAACTGCTGATAACGCGTTATAAACAATGATTTATTAATTCCATAGGAAAAGGGTGTAACGTTGCTCAACTCTTCAGAAAGAATTTCTCCTTCAGATTACAAAGAGATTATTACTGGCCGGAGACCTCATATATTGATTGATGTCAGAGAACCCCAGGAACTTGACATTTGCTCACTACCGGAAGTCTCTAGAAATGTACCGTACAGTAAAATGAATTCTGAAAAGGTAATGGACGGATTACATCAGTACTTTTTGGAAAAGACTACCGGGAACAGTTCGGAAAAAATTCCAGGTTGGGCCCGAGTAACCATATCTTATCGAGTTTTATTTTATTATTATGCTTGAAATCTATAGAACTTAAAATAATTGTTCATTTTGCAGTTTACGTAGTCTGCAGAAGAGGCAATGATTCACAGCGTGCTGTAAAATTGATGCAAGATAAATTTTCTGAGTTACCACTAATATTTAAGGATATTCAAGGGGGTCTCCACAAATGGGCTAAAGATGTAGATGTGGATTTTCCAGTTTATTAGTGGCTTGGCTACAGACAATAATGGGTCATTCTCGTGGGCAGCAAAATTGCACATCACACTACTCTATACACTGCAGCAAAATATGGCGCTAACTAACGGCATGCACTATGCTTACATTTCTCACTTCAATGGATGGATACTTTGATACATATACATAATTAAAATACAGAGTTAAGCAGAACCTACTGAGCCTTTTAATTTCGAAAGTTTTTGAATTTTACATTAATTTTTGTATATTTATACCAGTAAATTCTTCATTGATTTAAAATTAAAGTAGTCTTCTCGAGCTTGGTACATCTTTTTGGTGAATGATAAGTTATTATTCTCTTGTAGCTGTTCTGTAACGATTTGATCCTTTCATCGGTTCTATATCTTATCTTCCATGAAACAGAAAAATCTGGGTAGTAAGTTAGAAGATATTTATGTTAATAGTTCGTATTGTTAGGTATACAACTAATAAGTAGAAAGCAGATACAATGATACAAATCATGAACAATCGAGTCTCTCTTTAATGACTTTTTGATAACCAACATGCTATGAATTAAATACAAATTTCAACACATGAACTGTAAACCTTTTTC
>JAHZND010003494.1:0-11450 GCA_027744115.1 Acrocyrtus sp. NNG-2020 | reverse complement strand
AAGTTCAGGGAGCCTTAAGAAAATGTAAATAAATTTTAATTGACGATTTAAGTCACCGCTCTGTACATAGGGTAAAGCACGATCTAATGTTTTAATGCAATAAAGCTCACATGACATTTTGGTACAGTTTTAATTTTCTTAATTTTTGAAATATTTATGTTCAGTCCACCAATTTGTTTTCGAATCGCTGAGCTAACAAGAAAATTACTAAATGTAATTTCTGCTTCACTAATTTCCATTAATATTTCAGCTGAAACCTATTTTAACAAAAAAATCTAATTTTTGAAGTTAAGTCCCAAAATCTACTTCAATGCTCATTCCCACTTCCAACTTCAACTAATGAACACTCTCCCTTTTTCTTCCTCCTTCAAAGAAGCCACAACCGTCGATAATCAGAAAAGTAAATGTTTGATCTAGAACACAAGAGAAAAACTAATAAGATTTAAAAGGCACACAAAAAATCGTCTTTTTAAGGTAAAAAATCATTAAAAATGCTATCTTTTTTGGATCCTTCCGACACTTTGTTTGCTCGCTTTTCCGTTCCCATCATCATTTTCTATTATAAGATTTTTTTCTATGAAAAAACTGAAAAAAAAGGATTAGATACCAAACACCAGCCTAACTCAACTCTATCTTTACCTACCCGAGTGGAAATGGATTAGATCGGGAAAAGGACAGAAGATTTCATGCCGCCGCAGCATGAAATTTTAAGTGTAAGCTTTAAAAAAATCCATTTCGATCACTCTCCTCAAGCTCAATCCTTAATCAAAATCAGCTTCCCATAACACATCCATTTCCCCACTTTTTTTTTAAAAAATAAATCTTCTCAAAAGCTTCCCTTTTCGCTCTCATTAGAATCAATGATACGCTTAAACAGTCAAAAAAGTGCCTACTCTTAACTCTTCTCTGGGGAGATAATTTCGATCGTATCAAAAGGAAACTTTCATTTTCATTTTCTACGGAAACTTCTTGCAGTCGGCAACTTATCAAATTTCCTCAGTTTTTTACTGCTACATAAAACTATCATAATCATTAAGAAAAAAGGATTGAGAAAAAAAATGTAAGCGGCGCGCATTATCGTCAATATCTCAGCTTTTTTTTCGGTCGTAGTCGTGACGTGATGGCAAACGGTGGCAGTTTTCATTGTGAAAGGCTGTACTTTTCCACGGCTGCATTAACACGTACTTGATCGACTTTTTATTATATATTTTTTAGTGAATCGCTCCAGGAAGATTTATATCTCTGGCGGATTTCAGCCCAAAAAAAGAGACTTCTTCCGATATATTTTATTCATTCAGAGCACTGGCTGAAGACTTCTCATCTGTGGAAAAAAATGTATGAGGGCCAAGGAAGAATGAATAAGGAGGTGAGAATGAGAGCTGAGAGCTCGCTCACTGAAAATTCTTTAGGTACGCACAGCTCATTACTCTGAATTATTATTTTCAGCTTCTCCAGGATACGCTCATTAAACAATGATGAGGATGATTAGGGGACCTTCTTAATAAATTATCGCTCTTCAATATAGAAGAGGACCAAAGTATAAGAAGGATGATAGTAATCAACTGGTTTATGCATTCTCTGAAGATGCAGTTGGAAGTGCTTCTCAAGTGGCCACCTTGTCGACTCCAGAGCTTCTGTATACTTTTTTAATATAAAAAAGATTCGGGTAGGGAAAAAATGATGATTGTGATAGTGGTGGGGGACCCTGCCGATTAGGCATACTCCTGGATCTCCCTATTTATTTTCTTGTATCTTGCATGCATGCTAAGAATAGAATGAGCTGGGTTTGCTTCGTGTGTGTTGTGTAGACCTCACACAAGGAACTAAGTGGCATTAGCACAGGTTATCGTTTAAGAAAAAAAAACTTGAATCGGGATGATTACCTACAATGTTCTCGTTTGTTCCCTTTTCCGCTCCACATTTTTTTATCATTGAGTTTTTTTTTGGTGTCTGTCGACCTGGATGAAAAATAAATGGCCCTAAAAGAGAATAATAACGAATTGCTTTTTTATTTCTTGGCTGGAGAAGAATATGGGCGAAAGGGCTCCTTCGGTCGTTAGAAGAGAAGTGGAAGTGGGTCTAGGCTCCTTGCAGGACCTACATTTATCACTGTGGAGAAAAAGTGGGACATAAAAATTGTACTGCTTTTTATAAATAATTATTATTACATGAACAGTAGAAAAAAGGAGATAAGGGATGGTGATGGTGGATGACGTTGATGATGTTGATGATGATGCGATCATTATTGTCGTAGTTGTTGTCAATACACTTTATTGTCACTGTGTCGTCGTGTCAAAGTCAGGGACCCTGAAGTCATTAGTGATGTACCATTTATTGGTTTTCCCTCTCTTTAGCTTTGTACACCTGACGCCGACTTCCCCGGCGACACTCCTTTTCTCTGTTCTTTCATTAAACCCTTTTCTTAAAATTTTATTTGAAGAAGTGGTAACATTTTTAAGGGAATGGTGATGTGCTACGAGATAGCTTTTTGTGTTTTATGGTCAGTAAAAATATAGAAAAAAGGGATTTTTGAAAGAATGAGCTACGCACTTACGGTAGCTGGTAAGCTGGTCGTAGTTCACGAATTATTTGAGGAATTCTCGCTTTGAAATTGAAAGAGAACGGCAAAAGACAGAAATATTTTTGAAGGTGAATCCTTATCTTTCTGAAACTGCAAAGGTGTTGATTAGTGAAATGATACGGACAGCTTTACGTGATGATAAAATAAAAAGTGAGAATCGATATCGATCCCTTTTTTCTATTTATCAATTTAGTGCATCAGACGCGGTATGTTTCGCTTCTGTGGAGGGCACCTTTGCAATAGATTTTTACTGAAAATCTTTACTGAAAAGTTTTGACATAGCCGTCATTATTTTTTTCTTAGCGTTACCTTTTTCCTGTCAATTGCTACACCAAAAAATATTTGATTCCGTTGCTGAAAGAAAAAACGTTGGTGGTCACATCATCATTTGATCACCTGATCATTTTCTACATGCCTTTTCGTGCCCAGTTACACTCCCGACCATAGTGATCATATTACAAAAAATATATACCCAAACCTTTCATTTCATCATTTCTCAACACTTGACCCGAATGTCTCTCTCTTTTGTGTCGTCAAGTCTTCTCCCATTTCAGAGAGCAAACCTCCAACTTTCTCCAGTAAGCCAATTTAGTCAAATAAACTTATTTTTTTAAATAGTAGCACTTGACTATTCTCTTCAAGCTGGAGGCTGGAGGCTGTTACACTCCAGAAATTGTGAAAAGATCCAGGCATCCTCTCATACTTCTGTAAAGGACAGTTCACTCATTAAAAACTACTTTCTCCAGTAAGCCAATTTAGTCAAATAAACTTATTTTTAAAAATAGTAGCACTTGACTATTCTCTTCAAGCTGGAGGCTGGAGGCTGTTACACTCCAGAAATTGTGAAAAGATCCAGGCATCCTCTCATACTTCTGTAAAGGACAGTTCACTTATTAAAAACGTTATAATTTTCCTTTGACTTCCATTTACTTGCACCAGTTAACTACAAAGACTACTATCTTTACAAAACTTTATCCAATTTTCTCCTACACGTGACTTTACAGTTCCTAGTCATAACCCTACTTTTGCTGTCGGTATCTGTCTTCAACTGCAACACTAGTAATTATCATGTCACCAAACATGGCAGCAAAGCTTTTATCTATTAGCACCAGCCAGCACATTAACATCCACATCCATCCCTCTACATTTTCCTTTTTCCTCCAATTTTCTCCTCTCACATACACATCATATTTTTCTACTCCCTATCCCTCTCCCTTGAATAAAAAAGTTGAAAGAGGAAAGTCTTTTTTTTTATTTCAAAGTGAGATCCTGATCCTACACCAGATCTTCCAGTACCTTTTTCCCCTCCTCGTCATTACTTCATCAAAAAAATTATGACGACTCAAAAAGGAAGTTGAAGGTTGACTGTGACTTTTGAGTTTTGAGCATGGCGAAAAGAAGACGCAATGATTAGAAGACCCTTAAAATGACTTTTTAATGTGGCAATAAAATTACCCCCTTCTATTATTACCCTTTCCCGAACAATCTTCCTCTATCGAAATGCAATAAGGACGCAGTAAAAAAAGATGAGCTACGTTCTACCATCTCCTCACAGCCTTTCATTTTTTTAACCCTTCACTTTATTATTTTCATATTGCATTTGACCATGTTCCTTCTATGACATAACTTATTTTCTTTCAAACGCTTCCTTGCAGCTCGTCCTTTCTTGAAATGGAAAAAAAAACATATTAAAAAGCGTAATGTGTAGGGTACTTATAATGAATTGATGTCTCTTTCATATTTTCCCTTTCTTTCAGTTAGCTCATACATTTTAGAGCTGCGCTATAAAATAAAGGCTGCGGCCCTTACAGATATGCACGGACTAAAATGTAGTTGAAGCCGATATATATATTTTTTCCTCCGCGTTAATTTTTATATCTGTCTGTTATCATCTTTATCTTTTTAAGTTGGGAAAATAGCTTGTCAAAATGGGAGCTGTTATTTTTATGAGTTCCTTCTCTTGGATCCCGAAGCCCTTCTTCATTCTCCGCAGAAATAAGATATGATTGGGGTTAGATGGAACAGAAGCCAAAAAGGGTAGATAATGTTGGAGATGACAAGATGGCTGGAAACGATATGGTTTTATGTGCAAGTCAGCCTGAGCCTCTGTAGTTCTGTACTGGAGAGAAAATAAGCTACGATAAAAGTATTTCTGTAGCTGTAAAATGAATTCTTTCTGGGCTACCTTGACATAGTGTAAGGAAATGAGGGAGAGGGTGCACCTGTCTACACATATGAGGACTCAGCGTTATCTTATTTTTTGAGGGGAGAGGTAACCCTTCATGTATTGTTGGGGTATGTTGAATCCGAAGGGACCCCCTGTTCATTCCATTTTTAAAAGTGGACTTCACTAAATTTTGTTAATGAGATAAGGCTTGACGATATGACCGCTTCTGGTCATTTCTCGTTGGCTCGTCTTTTACAGTAATTAAAAGATGTTTTTATGGGGCTTTGTTTGAAAAAAGATGCAGACTATTTCCTGAGATTTCACCCTTCTCAAAAAATGAGAAAAGGAAGAAGCTCTATATAAAAAGCAGATTGCTGATTGCTTTTGCTATCTATCGATATCGGGCTGAGGGATCAACTAGTGAACAATATTGGTTATTTGGTTGACCCGCCAGCTCCATTCTGATAATAGCACACCACACTTCATAAATTAGAAAATTATGAATGATGCTCATCATCATCATTCGAGAGTCCCTCCCCACTGCAGTACCAAAACGGATTCATAAGATCTCATTCTTGTGCAATACGAGCGGATGCTAGTAATGATGATGACAAGACGGAGAGGTACAACTGTTTAGAAGGAGTAGCTATTAGATAGAGGAAAAGTAAACAAAAAATATCAGCAATTTTCTCATCATCATCCAACACTATAAATTATAGCTGCTAAGGTCAGTTATCTCACAAGCTAGGCTGCATTTAGAAATTCTATTGAAAACTTTTTCTTTAAATTAAAAAAAGAAGAAATGTTTGTCTTCTAATGAAGAAGAAGATGCCCTTTAAATCGTCTGAATGAAGTCAGTCTAAAAAAAATTGGGATACGATAGGAAGTTTTTCTTATCATATTTTTTTATTCTTATAGAAGAAGGGAAAATAAAAATTCAATGTTGGATGAGATAGGTTAGGGGAAAAAAGTTATTTTGCCACTTCTGACAATTTCTTTGTCCCTATATCATGCTTTATTAGTGAACAATGGAAAAGGGACTCTTCTCATATGCCCTTCAAGCATTTTTTAAGCTGTACTTTTTTACCTTTTCGGTTAATTACAAGGATTGGTCTAGGTCCGTTTTCAACGCGCCTTCACTACCCCCGCTATAGCCAACGGTTTGTCCGTCACTCCGAAAATTAGCTCGACAAAGGAACATACAAGGAATTACGACCTACTTAAAAGTACTGTTATAAAAAATTTATTAAATGTTTTTCGGCGTATACCTACTCAAATTAAACCTAAATTAAATTCTGAGCAGCGCGAAATTCAGTAATTTTACTCGAATAAAAATGCCTTTTTTGTTCCTGGTGACGCATGAGATTTTTTGTTTCGAATTAGCTACTACTCTGTTTCCAACCTACCACCGGTTTATCATTTTTTAAGGGGGATATTGCACACCAGCCATACACTATTAGTGTGATTACCTCAACACTCAGGATGTGTTAGCAAAACCCATACGTTACTCATTTTCTGATTTGTGGGATAAGTTTAATAATAGCACTAACTTGAATTAGCAGCTGAATGTTAGTTTTTCCAATAATAATAATAACGAGGAGAATTTTCGTGATAGCGATATTACCCAACATATTTTTTTCCTTTTTTAAGCTCTCTGTTGGTTTTTCTTTCTTGCCGTAATCAGGCGATTTTATGATGATATGGGATGGCACAAAATCATTACCACAGAGAAAAAAAAATGTTTCTCCGTTCTCGTTAAAAAAATGTTTTCTTAAGGATATAATACTGTGATGAGGGGAGCTAAATAATGCTTCAGTTTAGTTTTGGTGTTGTTAATGATGATGATTATTATTATTGCATTGGGTATTGGTAATAATACCCAATCCAGCTGACAAGTCCCTGTCGTCCAGCTCATTTCTGTGTCCTTTTCGGATGGAAGGTAGTGTGCAAGGGCGAAAATGATGTAATGCTCCTTAATGTGAGCAACGGCAAGGAGGAAGATAATAATGAGTAAGGGCGAGGAAGAAAAATTTTCGGCCTAAGGCACTAATTAGGAAATTGTACATTATTATTACCTAAATACATTCCACATATGAAAGCGTGGGACACTAATATCATCGGCCAGTTTCCTTTTTTAAAAAAAGTGTATGTTGCTGCTACAGTAATATCAGCATGTCCATCTCCTCTGTACTTAACCGGGCGTACAGGTAAAAATTAAAAAACGGTACAGCACATTGGTAGTAATAACATAATAATTTTTATGTAATGTGAGCGGACTGTTTACATGCAACATTCTTGATAATTTTTTGTTTTGTTCTTCATTAACTGAGATCGAGATGGGCTCAGCGTTTTAAATAAGATTTTTTAAAAAATTTGCAGATTTTTATCTCTTTGAGTGAGTAGACAAGGGAAGGTGATTTAAGGGCGCCGAGCTGTTAGTGGCATATTTGTTGAGTGTGACGTACAGCCACCTGCTTGCATACGATTTGTCAGTGTTTTGTATGCAAATCAGAATTAAGAAAAACAATTGTACGCTGTCTAGTTAGTGGGCCACTTT
Source organism: Acrocyrtus sp. NNG-2020 (assembly GCA_027744115.1). NCBI lineage: Eukaryota > Metazoa > Arthropoda > Collembola > Entomobryomorpha > Entomobryidae > Acrocyrtus > Acrocyrtus sp. NNG-2020. Next base: position 4,145 of record JAHZND010003494.1, on the reverse strand, counting down.
TCAAAGTTTAAAAAATTGAAATTGACGTTTTTTTGTTTTTGCCAGACATGAAGAGAGAAAAGCATGCAAATATTGCAGATAATATTGAATTGTAAAAATCGTGATAGGAAACGGTCGATTTCCGATTATTAATAATTTTTGCCAGTGAAACTTAAAGCTGATGCACTTTTCCTTGATAAATTATGCAAGCGGAGAGTATAGTTTTGCGGTTAAATTGGGTCCGTCCACATAAATAACAGGAGATAACTAATAATGTGCATAACGGAAAAATTTTAACTGCACGATGTAACTGCAATTTGTAGGAGATATTAATGGGCTTTTGCCCATTTCTGATATCTCCCAAGCAAAAGCTTTCGGTAGGCACCACGCCTCTTCCTGTCATGTCTTTGGGAGTACTCCGTTACTGTCATGAAAAAACGTTACAAGACCTCCATTTTTAATTTTCGCAGAGTAAACACATTACACAGCCTGTTACTGTTGCACTGCACGTATTTGGGCTAGTGGAATAAATATTGGTTTGGCAAATCTAATCATTATTTTTTATTTTTCGTTAATTAATATCCTGTTCTGTTATTGACAGTAACTCTGATATCTACTCCAACTTGATATTTTGCATTCGACCGAACGCAAACCGCAAATAATAATTAGCAGTTATACAGTGTACGGATGAAGTGCGAAGTGCTACATTAAAAAAACGATATTATTAATGACTTAATGTACCCCCAAGTGAATACATATATTTTTAATGGGTGGACCACGCGCTGAAAAAACAAATGAGTTGGGGTAGTTCAGAGAAGAAGACATAATTGCAAGGGTGACTAATAACTAATAAGAAAAAGGGAGAATTTTTCGATGAGTCTCCTCCGTTAGCGTTACACACGCACCCTCTCTTTTTATGTAGGATTATGGAAATTTACTGAAAAAATTTGGCATTCTTGACATCTGCAAAAATATACAATATAAGCAACCGGTTTCCTCCTCGCATATATTTTTCCTCTCACACCAATCATCAGCGCCATACCTAGATAACTACGCACAGCACTCACAGGTAAAATTCTATTCGAATTTTTGCTGTCTACAGTAGGCCATTATTATTGTTACGTGGAGTAACTTGAGTAACAGTAACAAATTGTGTAGGAACTACCAACTACCCTACAGACAACGTTAATTAAGCATACTCTTTGACTTGGCTCTTAGCTTGCAGGTAAAAAAAGAGGATTGTATGGGATGAAAGGGCAACATGATATACAATCGCACAAGTCCTTTAAAGTATAAAGCCATCCAATATCAAACAGTAATCGTTCAATCTGTCAAAGCCACTCTGATAGGAGCCATGCGCTCACATATATACAGCATATTATGCTGCAGCGAAATTGTAAGAGTTTATCAGCCACATTTAAATTTCACTTTTTCTTCTTCTCTCAGTCAGTTAAAAAAAATTGCTTGTTTTTTTCTGAAAAAAATTGCATAGGTTGTTATTGTTGTAACAGTGATAGTGCCTAATAAAATCTTATTATAGACAATAGCAGCGCCAAGATAGAAGTTGTTACTGTACCTGTTCATCTCTACAACATTTTCTAGCTATACCAATTTAGCATAAACACTTTTGACGGTTGACTAGCTCGTAAAAATGATGCTTGTATTATTTAGCGATGAAAAAATGAAACTTGCAGTTTATGACTGATTGAGTAGCAGAACGGCGGTGTTTAGTTTCCCAATTTATTTTAACTTTGCGATGTAGCAGCCTCTGTTTTTTTTAATTGTCACTTGTAACGATTAGCGCTTAAGGAGCTTTTTTTGGTAGGCGATTAGCGATTGGGAGACAGAAGTGCAAAGAACGTGTAAGCGAGACGCTCATTATCCGTCGAGAAGTCACGACTTTTTTATATTTTTGTACATTTTCGCGAAATCTGTAGCTTTTTGCATTATTCTGTCTTTCGTAATCAGAAGATCAACACAAAAAAGGAAAAAAGGTTTGCTTTCAGCAGGAAAAGTGAAGTTTTGTTGTGCCGGTTGTAAAAAAAAGGTTGAAACTTGTGATAAGAAAAAAATGAAGGTGGTGATTTGCATTGCAGTGGCTTTTGGGCTGAGTAGCCTTGTTGTGAGTGGGAAAGTGGGGGAGGCGGAAGATGAGAGTGCCACCGGTGTCCACGATTGTAGTGAGTGCAGATATGATTGATGAGATGTTGAGGGAAATGCCAATCTCAGAAATGGACTATTACTCGGACCGGTTTTATCCAGAAGTGATAAAAGCTATGAACCGTAAGTGCCGAAAAATTTAGCTCAAGTCTCTACAAAAAACTAGAGAAAATAAATTAGGTGGAAGATTATTTTCTTAATTGTGCAAATATTTTTTAAGGGAAATTGTATTCGCGAAAAGCGCGCGCAAAGAACGTTCTTACGGAGAAGAGAATCCGGAACATAAAGCTGAACGCATTTGTGAAGATTCCAAACAATCGGGACGGCACAACAATCAACAGCAGCTTTGCTTACCTCTCCAAAAATGAGTCGACTTCGTTTGTAGTGTACAAAGTAAAAAATGGGAAGCAGCTCATTGACATTCGCTCTCCCGACGTGGCCTGCATCTTCGGGATGTCGGAGGAGCACACCGCGGTGAAGGCAAAGGCCTGTCGGGAAGATGTGCCGAACATGACGTGGGNGCCTGCATCTTCGGGATGTCGGAGGAGCACACCGCGGTGAAGGCAAAGGCCTGTCGGGAAGATGTGCCGAACATGACGTGGGAGCTAATCCCCAACAAGTACGGAGACTTTTGGGTGCGCCAGCAGGGAACGAAGCTGTGCCTCTCTCCGGTACTCACAATGGGTCAGCCGAGACTCCTCCAACTGCTCACCTGCAATAGATATGACCCATACCTAATCTGGGAGATTCAGGACAGCTACATTTACTACAAGAAATAATGAAAATCGAGTGGGGCTGTACAGCTCAGATAAGATCTCACCCTGATTATTACAGAAAAATCTAGTAAAATAAGTAATATTACAGTTGTCAACTTTACATGCTTCGTAACTTCCCCAAACAGAAAATTTTAAATCCAGAGTGACCTGTCATTTACCAATTTTACTTTTTAAGATTCCGTAATGCCACAAGAGAAAAAAAAGTTATGTTCAAGATTACTCATTTACACCAAATAAAACTGATATTCATCTGTGTAGAGAGTGCTCTTATCAATTTTTTTCTTCAGTAAAAAGGAAGCGCCACGGTAATCCGTAGCGAACACGTTCCGCTCCTCTCCATTAGAGAACTGAAGTAAATCCCACCTGATTTTCATTACGATTTTTTCATTCATTAAAAAGCAGCTCTTGAATAATTCAGCATCTCTTTAGCTTAGTCACCGCCACTACCTCCTAGTATTGCCCTTCTTTCCGTCAACCTGATCCCGGCTTCCCTTTTTCAGGTATGAGCTGCAAGTGAGTAGTGAGTGGCTAACCATTCTCCATCAAAATCTTTAACAAGAAGCCAAAAGCCTTTTAGAAAAAGTACCGTTTTAATCCAACCTCTTTCGATTCTGATCCACGCACGATAAAAAAAATTCTACTTCATAAAATGAAAATGGTTAAGAAGACTAACGGTAAGTCATTCATTCGGTAAAAAAAGTCAGTAAAAATATTACAACAAAAACGGGAGGATTGGAGATCAATAAAAATGTTTATACTAAAGCTCTCATCTCATTCCACTTTATGGAAGATGCTGCATTAATAAATTTTAAAGCTGGAGAAGGTGGTGACAGCCTCAAAGATTCCGCTACTTGATTTTGATATTGATCGAAAATTAAAAATGTAAAAATCAGGAAATAACTTCCATTTTATTATAAAACAGAAGAACACAGCAAAAAAGGTACTTTGCAGGTTAAAAAGCCAAAAAAATCGATTCAATTGAACTGCAAGCTACCTTTAAAGGCATTTAGGTAGGCAGATAGTTTAGTTTCATTGTACTTTCGGTTAAAAGATTTTGATGATGTATCATTTTAAATAAATTGAAGTAAAAAAATTGATCTTTTGTGATGGTTCAGCAGTAATTTGCCCGTATAGGTACTACTACAGGTACTACTACTGGTACAGGTAGACAATTGCACTTGGTCTGTGTAAGAAAACTCACAAGAAAAAATGCTCGTTTTTTTTGTTTTT
>JAHZND010003493.1:0-17446 GCA_027744115.1 Acrocyrtus sp. NNG-2020 | reverse complement strand
ATGGCACAAACAATCATCATCATCATCATCACAATTCTTGATGACGATGGGCTCGTGCATTTTTATTGTAAACTGTCTCATTTGAGTGGATGGATGGAAATGAAATGGAAGCACACACAGCATATGTTTCGTTTTCATTGTCCCATTTCATGATGCATGTCTTGCTCGCTTCTTTTCACTTTGACTGTAGCGCTGGCTCACACCAAAAAAAGCTTTTTTTTCTCTGCAGAGTGCACCGAACACCAGAAAAGAAAAAAAAACTGCTCAACTTGAAAATGGAAATGAATTAGTGACTCAGGTACAACAACGTAATAAAAAAAGGGGGAACACAATTTTTGAAAAAAAAATAAGGTGGAGAGAGAGAGAGGGAAAATCATCAGCATAATAATGTATTTTTAAGGAAAGCAAAAGAAAAAAAAGCAAACAAGAGCCATATTGTGTTGTAGTTTGTAGCGTTGTGACATATGCACACAATTTTTTTTTCGGAGAGGAAAAAAAAGTGAGTCTGGTGTTGGGAAGGTAGAAAAGGTAGGGAACATTTATAAAGAGTTATAAGATGATAGGATCCATTTTAGTCCCGGCTGGAAGCCCATTCACAGTAATCGAGTGGCTTTTGTTGTCCTCCACTCATTCAAATAATACAAACAGAGAGAGAAATATAGAAACATTTTTTTTTATTTTAGCTTGTGTAGTGATGTGAATATGTCGCCCTTTTTATATTTTGGCTTGCGTTTTGCGTTCCGCTCCCCTCCTCATACAACTCTCCTCTTGTCCGTTATGTATGAGGAGAAGGAAAGGAGCGCACATTTGTAATAATATCAGCTTTTTTTTACCTGCACTCTGCCTCTCTCCATCTCCCTTCATAAGAGTAAAATGCACGTAATCAGGAGGATAATCTATTCCTCCTTCAAAATAAAATGTTGCTGTGCTCCGGTTTTGGATTTACTCCTCAATGCCCAATGTACGAGCAAATGAGCTTAGCAGTGTATCTCCCTCCGAGATAGAAAAAAAGATGTACAAGGGTGAATACAGTGTGTAAAAATCCAGCCATTTTTTGCTACTGTTACGACACCATTCGGAGAGGATTAATGGAAGAATGGATTTTATTTAGGGGCTTGATAGATGATTTTGGGGATATTTATTTTTGTAAAAAAAATTCCTTATGGAGATGGTGGTGATAGTAGTGGCATGGGAAATAGGAGGCAGACGAGACTAATTTTGGAGCTAGGAGGCGAAAAAAATATTTTTTTATATTGGGAAAAGATGCTTTCAGACAGTACGTGTTAATGTGATGCGTGAAATGTCTGGAAATTATTAGGAAATTCCATGCGAAAAAAACAATGCAATTTAGGAAAACTCGAAGGTATGCGTATGCTTTTGTATGCTGCTTTTTCCTATTTCAAGTTGGCACTTGGACCTATCAAAAGTAGAGTAGAACTTGAACAGATTAAAATTTAGAACGGCGTGCACATTAATCAAGACAGATTTCCAAGATGGGAGATGGTAATAGCGCATTGTATAAACGACACCATGCATCGCATCCGGTGCCCCAATAAGATACTTTTTACACTTTTTAATCTGAGCGGGTCTCTCAAGTAAGAAAATGCTTTTAAGTCGTTTCAAAAGATTTTTATTTTAAACGGGGGTAAATAAAAGGGACATTAGCCCGAAAAGTGTATCTTCTTATTCCGGATGAGTAAGCAATTTCCCATTTTCTTCCCATCCGCATCCTCCATCTTCCAGTACAGCAAAATAAAGAGAAGTCGGATAGGAAAAGCGGAGCGAAGTTGGAGTCGTCCTGATCATCATCATCATGACTAGCCTGCCTAGAAAGTGTTTTCCTTCTATTTCCCCTTTTTATTTTTTCATTAAATACCATTTTCCACTCGCTAGTCGCTAAGAGTTTCCCTCTTTTCTTGTTGACTTTGCTGGAGATGGCAATTCCAGGAGACAAAATGGGAAATGAGATGAGCTTCTTATGAAATTACTTCACATTTAAGAAAAAAGGGAAGAGGGACCAGAGAGAAAAGGGAAAATGGGAATGGAATAAATGGGATATTGGTCTTTCCTCTCTCTCTCTCTCTCCACTCTCCCCTTCGCACCAAAATAAAATGACAATTTTCTCTGGATTTTCCTCTATTTTCTTCCTCAAACTGGAGAAAAAACCAACAAGACAATTTTCTTCCCTTTGGCAGTATTTTTTTGCTGTGTACACAGTTAAACGGGAAAAATGCTTTTAATGGGGACAATTCTCTCTCTCAGACAATCGATTTTCATCCTCATCAAATGTTACGACTTCTACTTTAACTGCTTCAGCCTACTGTCCAGCAAAACAATCCCTATTCTATTTTTTAGTAGAAATCTGGAAATGTGGAGGGACGAAAGTTGCAGTAATAAATACAGAGTGGAAATGGGAATGCATCCCCAACTACAATTTATACTTTTTTTCTAAACGACTACAATATTTTTTTTATTCTATACTTTTGCACTACTCTACTATATGTATAGACAGCCCCTCCTCATCGTTCTTTTTTTACCGACACGGTCGATTTTTTTGTCTCCCTTTCGTATCACATGTACATACATTTTCCCTCCTTTCTCCTCCAGGATATAATCTCTGAGTCAGCAGTAGCGAAAAAAATAACCGACACAGACAAGCCACTTTCCGTATTTTCTGGAATACAACACAGCCAGACCCTTTTCTCCATTTTCTTTAGTGAGTCTTCCGAAATGTGCTGCGTTTTTTTAGATTCCTGAGAAGAGCGGAGAAAAATAAGAGGAAGCACGTCTTTCTCGTCTTCCCTTCCTTACAGCACGCCACCGCCACCAGCACAAAATATATAGAAAGTGCGATAATCCATAGAAAGAAAGAGTGTGAGACCGGCGCATTCCCGTATTTTCTCCGTCCCTTGCCGAGTAGTCCTCCCTCCCTTCTGAAAAAAAAAACATTTTCCCAGCTTATCTCACGTCCTCTTAGCAAGAGCGTTTTCAGAGGGAAAAAGCAGAGCCGAGAGAGTAGGGAAGAGATGCATTTTGAATAAATAGCAGCCTACAATCTCCTTTTCCTTGCATGGTATGATGCTGCAGAAAGATCATTTTCATTGTTATAGCATCGCAGCAGCATCATCCCTTTTTCTATATTATTTTTGCGGGGAAAAAAAATCTCGCCGTCATCATCACTATCACCATCAAGAATAGCATCACATCAGCAGACATGACGAAAACGTATCGCGTTCCCATTCCCCATTCATATAAAAAAGGAGGGAGAAGCATTCCGATAAAAATTATGTACAAGTTTTTCCTCCCTCCTATCGGATGAAGAGTTGGGAGCGAGTAGGAAGCAAAAACCCGGGCGGGTATATGTATTTTTTTTATCTTTTATTCTCCCCGACCATGGGAATGGAAATTATCAGGAATGCAAAAGCGGATAGAGCTCTAGTTGCATTTTAATAGAAGAAATAATTTTTTTCCTGGGTTTATAGTTGTAGAGGCAAGCATTTTGGATGTGTTAAAGGGAAAAATGGCCGTGCTTCTAGAGATATTGTTAGGTGGAGGTGCAGAGCGCAGATTTTTTTTGTATAAGGAGCGAAGATGAGATCGTTGACTTTTTGTCAGATGGAGTGTATCTGAGAGAAATAAAAAATTGTTTTAGATTTTTGAAATGTTTTTGGTAATATGAATATATTTTTTTGAGAGAGGACTTATATACAGTGCATTCCATTTGGTGGGACAACTGCTCCTGATCACACCGAATGACCGAACTTCTCTCTCCCATTCATCACGTTTTTACGGGAGAAAAAAATATAAAATAGTTTTTTTACAACAATAAACTCCGCAGCAATAAATAATTTGTATGGGATGGCGTGTAGCGAGCGAGCATATTTATTTCTTCTCCCTCACTAGTACCTTCTCTCTCTCCATCTGAGGGGATGTAGGATGAAGAAGAAAGAAAATAATATATTTTATCACTCACGACAAGACCTGATGATGATGGCTTCTGATTGTTACGTGATTGTTTGGGATATTGCAAAAGAGAAGAAAAAAGATGATTTTTTTCAGGCTTCAGTCTGAAAGTCTTGAGCTGCTTTGCCTTAGATGGATCAATAATACATTTAAAATAAGTTAGGTCATTGTTGAAGGTGGTTAGTGGTGGTGGAAATATATATATTTTTTGGGAGGTGGTTGTGGTCTGGCTATTTGGTGGTTAGCGAACTTAACAATGATAGATTTTTTTATTCAGCTCACTCTGTACATATTTGGCCATTGAATAATAAATCAATACTATTATGCTCTCGCTACTCCTCGCTGTGGCAATAATCGTGTAAATGCTTCGCCTTCGCCCTAAGCCAACGGCAGCGACCAAATAATAAAGTTGAGTAGCGCATACTATTTTTTTTCTTCGTCTTCTCCTTGAGAAGAAGAAGGTACAATTATAAAACGATAAATAAAAAAAATGTGTGCAGTGCACTCCTTCATCCTTTGCCACTTCCAAAAAAATATAATTCTTCAAATGGCTACCAAAACTTATCTGGTGGTAGGGAGGGAGGACGCAGAGAAGACTATGAGAATGGGATAAGGACGATGAGCATGGTTATGTAATCTGCCCGCGCTGTTTACAATTTGCTCAGTGATGTTCCTCCTCAGTAGGACTGTCTCCAATTGCTTGTCTGGGAAACGGATAGAATACGATTATGAAAAGGGGAAAACTGAAAGACAAGCGATATTTTCGATGTGAAATTTGAATACATATTTTTTTTCTATTTATAAAAAGGAATATGATGTGGATGTCGGTACGGATTTGTGGATTGTGGATGTCTCCTCGAGAGGAGAGCGTCTCCCGCGTCTGTCGCCAATAATGTCTGTCGGCCTGCGAGAAATGTCAACTTGTCAGCATTGTCCTGACTGTCATATGGTTTTTGGGAAGGAGTAAAGATTGTGCCATGTTGCAAGCAAAATCCTGTCGTCTCTTTTTCCGAGAGGATGTCATATCAAAAAAAATATATAAAAACCTCTCAGGAATGATTTCCCTCTTCTCATCTACATCACACATTTTCAGCGATGTTGATGTCCCGTCATGGAAATGATTTTTTTGGTGCTGTGAAGTGAATGTGAGCTGTTGTGATGTCCATTTAAAGAGCTAGGTGATTACTATTACCACAAGTTAAATCTGAATTTAAATAGTGTCTTCTCCGCCTTTCACTTCTTCAATTTTTTCCTCGAAAGTTTAATCGACTCTTCACCATAAATTTTAAATTTCGGAGAAAATTCCAAAAAAGTCCTCATCATTTTCCCATTACTGGCCTGAGACAGTTCAGTCTTCGCGACAAGTATAGATGAGATGAAGATGGGAGCTAAATGGAGGAAAAATAACATTTTTTTCTTCAAACTTCCCTTTTCCACTTTGTCTAGTGAGCGAACGAAAAAAAAACAGTGCCTTTCTTTCTTTTCCAGTGAGTTATGGCTTTACAATGAATGGGTCTTGAAAAGTTCACATTTTTCACTGCAGACAGGTCTCATTCCTTTTTTCTCCTTGGAATGAAAATAAAAAGTCACCAGCATCCAGTGTGACAAGGTACACACACATTACAAGGCTGGCCTTTCATTAGAAAAGATGGGAGAGCGGTTATGGGAGACCTCCATTTTTATAAATATAAATTTTTTATCTGCTGCTGCTCATGCCCTTTCTCGCTGAGAGTCGTAAGAGAAGATTTTTTTTAAAAGTTGGAGTTGGAAATTGTTTGGACATTCCAAAAGGAAATTTTTCAATAGGAGTTACAAATCTTTTGACATGACATGATACGGCTCTTAACAATTCAAACATTGAGCTCACTTATGGTTTCTGCTGATTATGCAGTTTGCATTGTGGAAGGAGAGTAAATTACAAGTTACCACTCAATTACCCTTATTATTAGCGTGACCCAAAAGTATAAAAATGTCCCTCGCGTAAAAATGGGAATTGNAGCGTGACCCAAAAGTATAAAAATGTCCCTCGCGTAAAAATGGGAATTGTCATCCGCGCAGCTTTTATTTTCAAGAGGACTATAGAAACGATGATAGGGAGTGAGACGAAGAGGACAAAGGACAAAACTTTTATTTTGTTTGCGTTTGCATGCTTATTATATGGATGAAGTGCTTTTGTTAAAGGGAAGATTAAGGGATTTGCGATGCATAATCTGAGCTAAACAAGAGTAAAAATTGCTGGAGAGGAGAAAAGTGGATTTTTTTTCTATTTATTTTGAGAGTTTAGTAATGAAATTGGTGAAGAGAAGCTGATCAAGTGAAGGAGAAGGAAACGGGCGTCACATTTATTTAAAGTATTTAAGGTATTTATTGCAGCTTAAAATTCCAGGTAAAATGCGTAAAATTACGTGGAAGTAATTTGTTTGAGAGTAAACAAAAACAGAAGGGAGGGCTGAAATTTAAAACGTTAATCCATTTACCACGGTTCGTAGCCTTCCTCTGGATCTGAGGCCTGAGACGGAAGTAAAAGATTTGAGAAATTTTCACAAATTGAGTTTCATTGCTGAAATGGTTTTATTAAGCACTTACGTCAATATCTCTCTTCACTGCATTTAGAAAGGGGAATGCGGAAGCTGGAAGAAAAGTAAAAAAAATGTAATTAAACTGCGGTCTCCGGTCTCGGAATTTCATTAAACGAATTTTAAGCGAAAAACTTGCTTACCTGTCGCAAGAATGACAGCAAAAATTAATACTAAATTTGATGAAAATGAATGCATTTTTAAGTGGAAATTTGCGCGGGCTTTTTTTAAAATTTAAAGTTGCTCCTAATCGGTACTTCCTCTGTACTGGTGAGGCTCAGTATTTATACTTTTGCGAGAACGACCTCTACAATAAAGTAGAGAATTTTTTACGTCAAATGAAACTTGCTGTGGGGTTTCAGGTAATTAAGTAATCTAAATGACATGGGTTATCCTGTGAGGGCCGTTAAGTGAAGTACATCCATAACATCGTTATGATAGCTAATTTTGATATGCAATGAAGAATGAACCAGTTACATTTGATTTGGTCAGTTTGATAGTTAGGCTAATCGGAGAAGTACGGAGGAGCACACACGCACGCATCTCGTCCACAAACTGTTTCAGTAATAAGTAAACCAGTATTGCGCAGCAGCAGGAGAATAGCAGTAGCAGCAAAACTGGACGTGATGAGGATTTTGATGTTTTGAAATGGCAAATGGCGCAAGGGAAAACGTGCGTAATTCCTGTTTCACCTCACGCAACAATTTCATTTTAAGAAAAAATTGGATTTGCATGCACAACGGTTATAAAATAATTATGCCATTTCTTCTCTTGTTTCTACCAGTTGCAATTCGCAGTTGCGTTTGCGCTGCAATCAGCGATATTTTTAATTAGGGATTTTTTTAAATGTCTGAAAGAAAAAAAATATATAAACTGACTGTGTTCTGTGTTACATTACAATTTTTTGAAATGGTTTCAGCAGTTTATCATACTTGTAACTAGTTCATGCGTTAACTCCCACCCAAAAAATTGCACTGCATATTAATGACGACCGCTGTTGCGGCTGCAGCACACACACAAAAAAACATCCCATTACCTTTACCAAAAAAGCAATCATTTTTTTCGTGGCCCTGTGTCTGCCCCAGATTTTTATTTTAAATAGTGGTAAATGTAACTCACTCGCCTGTCCGTTTTAATCACCTTCATCGGAAACACATAATCATAATTTATCAGTAGCCTGAAGAAAGGGGAGTAGCAGTGAGCAGTGAACTTGGTAGGGATTTATCCACAAGTGTAATTTTTGCAATACCCAAAAATATCTGTATTCCCATTTCTCAAAAAAAATTACTGTACACAGTCGGCGTAAAAAATAAATTATAAACTAATTTGCAACTGATGAACATTTTTCCTAAAAAAAATAAAAAGTGATTATACCAGCTGTAGGCAAACTGCACTCGAAAAAAAATTAAAATTTTTTAAGTCAAGGTTGAAGTTGAAGTTTTACGCATATATGACTATAACTTGACTTGTTCTTTTTCTCTAATATCTGACCGTTCCGTCCATTCATCCTGTGCTAAAATATGCTTTTACATTTTTTAAGTACCTGGTCTCCCATTCAAATGCATTTTTTCTTTTGCTGATTAGCTTTTGACCACTGGGGAGTATAATGAATGAATGGGCACAGCACACACACTCACCGCACCTGCCGCTACTTTACAAGTAGCTCGAAAGCTAAATAAATAATATGAAAATTAATCACAATTAATCGCTCTCTCAACTCCGCTCCTCCACCTCCGCGCGATTCCTCTTGAAAATGGCTGAAACTGCTCAAATAACACATCACCTCTTGTGTATAAATCATATCTCGGAGCGGAATCAGAATGTTAAATGAGGTGAGATTTTTTTTCTCCTCAGAACTAAATGGGATATCAGCCTTTTTCTGCAAAATGCAAAAGCTAAAGCTGTTTTCATTTTTACTTTTTTTTTCGAAAAGTGCATTCCTCCTTCCATCACCATTTCGCCATATTATCCCGTCCAAGATAACATATTAATCCGGCGCGCATTTTTAGTCATCAGGGGTATGGTCGTAGTCACGGTAGAATAGGAAAAAAAAATTATATGGGCATGCTCGCAATGCTCACTCACTTCGCCTGCCTCACGTACAACATTAACAATATCTGTGGTGTTAATCAACGCAAAAACATCAGGTTTTTCATAATTTTTTTTCTCCTCATCAGAAAATATATATGGGAAATATATCATTACACATTTTTCTTGTAATGTGCTATCATAATAGTTAATTCGTTATTGCATGTGTGATCACCATCATGATATGATAATGACTGTTGTGTAAAGAGATTGCCCTCTTGGTTAAAAAAAAGGACCATCATCAGCACCACCATCAACCATCACCCACCACCACCACTCCACTGGCGTGTGAGCAGAAAACTCTGTTATGAAGTTAGCACGGCGAGGAAGATTAGTGGATTTGAGATATTGTTTTGACCGTTTTTTACATATCTAGAAAAAAAAAACCTTTTCCCTCTCCTTTCAAAATCTCATTACATAATTTACAACTTTTACAACTGTTCGTATTAAGCTACCTATCGGAGAGAAGAGAGATGTGTGGTTGGAGATCTTGAGTGAGGTGTGAGCAGAAGATAATGACGGAGAAGGAGGTAATGTGAGCGTCTTGAAGAGTAAACACTAATTACACGGTGTCCCTCTCTCCGCACTATCTCTTCTCGCCTCAGCCCAAGAAAACTTGTAAAAAAATCTCCTTCGTTTGGTTTAATCATGTGTGGAGGAAAGAAAAAATAAGTATATGTATAAGACGGGTTTTTAGTCAACTTGACGAAGACGATTAAAAGACGAGATGAGCTGGGGAGATGGACATGGTACACGTTTCACTGTGATGATAATGATGGTTGATGGTGATGGACGATATGTTGATAAGCAAATAGCTTCGAGATGTCCAAAAAAAATTTGTAATCTTTGGGATCTCTCAAAGAAAATTTCGCTTTTGGGCAGATGGAGAAAGGTGCATATATATTTTTTTGGAGGTGGCTGATTAATTGGGCATGGACAAAAAGACAATTTTTGCAGAGATAAATGGTGTTGAATTGCAATAATCATAATAGTAGTGATTGTGCCAGGGCAATAAAAATAATTATAACGATTATGGGTCTGCTTCTAAATAACATGCTTGCTTTGCTTGCTTTTTTGGTGAGTGGTTTATGCATATTTTGGGAGGAGAGGACAATGAGGAATGAAGTGTGAGATGGATAAAGAGAAATTAGAAAACTGAAGTTTTTTTATTAGTAAAAAAATTAAATTTAATAAATAGTTTTAGTAGGTGTGAAGTGAAAATAAAAAAAATGTGTTATCGTAATCGCGATGCACTTCTGGCAGTTCTGGCTACACACTTGCTTGTGTGTGATAGCAATTAATTAGCACGCGAAAAGCGTTTAGATTATAGAGGGTGGAATGGTATGGATAGATGTTTTGTGGTTGTGGTTTTGGAGATGATATGCGCTGATATGATAAGCACGAGGTATAAAATATTATTCATTCATAAATTTTCGAGCGGTGGAGTGGAGTGCGGGATCAGGATAAATATTATTTACTCCGTTATCAAGATGACTTTGCTACTTGATAGTTGATACAGTGACATAGTACAAAACGTATATTTGTGTGTGGCTATGAGCTAAAGCGCTAGGCATAATAATAATATTTTTTTGATCTGATATTCTGATCTGTGATGAGAGGAGGATATATATTTTTCGGGGATTGCATGTCTGCCCTGCACTTGTTTTGTGGTGGTTGCATGCTAGCTGGTTTTTTAAAAAAAGCGAGAGCTATAGTGTGCGCGCCGATGCCTATGCATTACGCATTTATGTACATGTTGATGTTGGTTAGCATGATGATAAGATGCAATCTAATCTTGTCACATGAATCTTATCTTGCAAGGCAATCACCAAAATTCTCTAATAAGTAGTGGTAGTGGTGGTGTGTTTGTGTGTAGCGAAAAAATGCACTTTTGGAAGTAAACAGAAAGAGGAATGGCACACGGCACACCTGAACCTAAGACAAAGGGGAGTAATAAAGGGTTAGATGAGAGAAACACCTTTTTCACTTTTATCCTAAGATAAGAAGATGAATTGAGAATCGAGAAGTCGGGGCACTGCAATCGCAATTACTGTTCCTTTTTGTGGTTTGGGTTGACTGGACAGCCATAAAATGTTGAAAATTATCTTATCACTTTTACAATAGAAACGGACTCGTGGACATGCGTAAGACAGGTTTTTGTTGTTTTTAACCTGACTCATCCTTTCTTTTTCGCTCTGTTGTCATTTTACATAGACTCTGTAAAGCTCAGGGTGGAACAGTGAATGTGAATATGGCAGCAATCGATCATAATAAAATTGTTTTTGAGCACTTCTTCAGAAATCCCTTGACAGTATTGTGAGTGGCAAAGGGCACTAATTTTATTTTGCAAGACAAAAGGATCTCCAATTTCATGGTCCTTTGCATTGTTACACTTTGTTGGGGATGACTACGACGTGGTGATTATTTTAGTGGGAAATGCGGTCCACAAGTCCACACACACACGCTCTACCTCACCTCTAGTCTAGTTAGTAATAGGGAAAATGTAAGTTTTTTTTCTGACGTTTCGAAAGGAAAAAAGGACAGAAAAGGGAAAATTTTTGCATCTGAACTTCTGAAGTCTGAAGTGCTTGTACTTGTTTTGCTGCATGTTACTAACGAGCAGGGAGGAGGACAACAATTGGACACAAAGTGATTATCAGCTTGCTCCTATTACTCTTCGTATTGATTTTATTTTCAATTTCGCTGTCAAAATTCCTGTCTCTTCCTTTTCAGTTGGGGACACAATGAGAAATGAAGGATTAAGAAGGATTAGCATTGTTGAGACTTTTTGGTATCTCTGTTTCTTCATTTTTCCTTTCCACTTCTACAATAAAACGATTCTTTTTTGTGGAAAATGGGACAAAAAAGGTAGTTTGTTGAGATAAGTTAGGGAGTCTTTTAAAACGCGATCTATAGTGTCTGCTATTTATTTTGTTACGTATAGTGGCATTATGTGCTCCTGGGATGATGGCTGGTGTCGCCTGCCCGATTCCCTCTCCCTTTTTTTGTTTGGAGGAGAAGCTCATAAGACATGTCACAGAAGAAGGAAAAAGAAAAAAAGCTTTAAGGCAATTGTGAGTTCTGTGATGGTCTGAATTGGGGGCGTTTTGTTGGTGCCAGTCTCCAGCTGAGAGCCCAATTCACCCCCGCCATTATATCCCATTGACAATAAAATATAAAATAAAAGAGGGAGAGAGAGAAGCCCGGATTAACTTTCCCGAGAAGGATCACAACACGAGAAACATGATGACGAACATTGTCCAAGTTTTTAGTAGACTGCATTCAAGTATATCTGGTCATGATATGGAGATGATGCAATTCAATGAGATGACCAGCATGGGGTCAAGTGCACGACATTGTGACAAGTACAAAAAATATATGTATTCTCCCTATCCACTTGGACTCTACCAGTAAAAAAGTAAACGAACGGATTTTATAATTTTACTGTAAGGCGGATGCGGGTGCAGCACTGCACTCTACTAAAAAAATTATGAATATATATTTTTTTATAAATTAAATCCATTTTTTGTTCGAGTCGGAATTTCATGAGTGAAGCTCTGTAAACAGAGAGTGTCATTATTGGTGGTGGAGAGCTCCCGTCTGTCTCCAGCTTCCAGCATGGATCACGTTCCACAGACAGCAGGGCATCTTCATCCTTCATTTCTGATTTTTTTAAGGATGAAAAAACGGTCCGCGTGCACATGTCTTTTCCCTGTCTCCTCTTATGCAGTTTTTTGTCTTCTCATTAATGGCCGCAACAACAGTTCTTCATTTCATTGCTGCTACCAACTTTTTTTCCCTTTTGTAAAGTAAATGACGGGGAATTGAGAGACAGTTTTTTAAAATGTGCATATTTTTCCCGGAGTAGAGAGCAAAAGATGGATTTGTGAATGATGACGGTTGTTTAGGGCCTGGGAATATAATGAGTGTCTGTGGAATGTGACCCATCCTCATGATCATCCCCTTTTGTCTGAGTAGGCTGCGTTTGGAAAGGAGAAAAGTATTTCGAATGTGTTTTTTTTGTCCTGGTCTCCTTGTTGACAGACAAGTCTTGGAAAATTAAGGCATGGAATGGGACCATTAAAGACACATGTACAGCGAGAAATAACAAGAGGAACAATGCGAGGCACGAAAAAAAATATTTTCCCCAAAAAATATTCGTGTGCTTTCCACTCTGGAATTTTTATTGCATTAATACAAGTTTTCTTCCTTGTTTTGGATAAGATGAGTGGAAATGGTATATAGCTCCAGCTCCAGTATGTAATATTTTTTTATCTTGAGGTATCCCAGGAATGGGACCTGCACTTAACCTCTACTAAACGCACGGTAAATGTCGTAGTGCCGGAGTGATGCAGGTTTTTACCTCGCGTATATACATCTCCTCCGTCTTGTCTTCTCCTTTTCATGTAGGTAATAATCATGTCATACTGTCGTCCCCAGAAAAAAAAATACAACGCAATGCCACACAATAATGCAGTGTTTAGAGAGTTGAGAGTTACAGAAAAATAAATAAAATGAGGAGGAGAAGTGAGGAAAATGTGTATTCTATGCTAATCAATTAGTCCACCGTGACCATTTTCGTGTGTCCACCCTGAACCAGAGTAAGAACGGGTAAGAGAGATGAGAAGAAAAAAAAAACAAAAGTGGAATTTTATTAAAGGACCGTTTTATTTTATCCAAGTGTCAACTTATCCTGTGTGCATGTTCTCTGGTAATCGAGGAACATATTTAAGCATTTAGACCTATTATAGGCATGATTGGATCCTGTACACCATTTAGAATTTACAATTTACGTTCCGTAAGGAGATGGAGAATTCATTTTCGTTTTGTTCATTGTTATTGCTAAAATGCTACATTAAATTGAGAGGAGCGAGGAGATCCTCCTCGAGAAAAAAAATTAGATGGCATATAGGTTGAGAGCACTGTACATATGCGTAGGCTGATTTATTTAAGAAAAAAAGAGAGTGGATAAGTGGATATGGAGAAGGAGGAGGTGAAGAAGGATAATAGTGCTCCAAGGAATATATATATACGCTGAGATACATCTTCTCGGGCAGAATAAGTATATTTTTACATGTGGGAATGAGATGCTGTGCTCAGGCCATTAATTCTCTCACAATTTTCGTAAGCTAAAAAAGAAGAATGTTTTTTTATGTTGGCAGAGATTTATGATTTTGCATTTGGTGGACTGTGTGGACTAAGAGCACTGCAGCTCAGTCTCTTTTTCGTGCATTGTCCTAAATGTCCTGTGTCCTGAGTGAGTATAAAAGAAAGGGAAATAATGAAGTGGACATGTATCTCATCCGAGAGAAAAACATGTCCGATGTCCTCTTCTTCGCGTTGTTATTCCTATAAATAAATTAGGAAAAAGCTAAAAACGAAAAGGTAGGAGAAGATATGAGAATGAGAGAGTGCAGAGGTAATAATAATAACAATTGGTAACTGTTTGTGCCCTACTAGAGAGAAAAAAAGAGATGGTGTGGTGTCAACTGAGCAACAGAGATAAATATCTGGCTAGTGAGTGTGTCTCGGAGGGATGCAGCAATTTTGATATGAGATGTTGACTTTTTTTTAAAGCCTAGGCTAAATCTTTTTTTAGAATAGCGTCTTGAATTTCAATATTGAATTGGATAGATTGGAGGTAAGGTGTAGGAAGGTTGTAAGATGGCCGTTAGCCGGTAGCTTCATGGCACACATTTAAAAAAAATGATATGCTCGGTAGTGCTATTAATAGAGTTGGACCTCCTCCGATTTCAACCACAACAAAAAGTGTCAACTTAATAATATCGTAGTAAAAATGGAGATTTTGCTCGGAGGGGAGAAAAAAGGGCACTTGACTTTTTTTAGTATATGTGACCATTTTTTTTCATTGTTGGAGGGAATACGTAAAAAAAGTGTGTATTTTTGGAGTTTGGAAATTGACTCTGTGACCTGATGCAATGGAGAGTAAAAAAATAGATTTTTTTTTGTGAAATCTGCCGCGCGGGTGGTTGACACATATTTTTGAACTTGCTCTGCAGTCTTGACTTCGACCCTTTTGCACTATGAATTGGAGTCCTTTTGTAGGACGTGGGAGGAGGTCAGTTTCCTATTTTTGTAGGAGACTTGTGACTTGGAGAAAAAGAAGAATCATGAAAAAGATTTTTTTTTCTTTTTTACCTGTAATAAAAATTGTATATTGAGTGTCCTTTTTGTGTTTTGTGAATGGCTGTGGGAAGCTCATTCTTTCCTTATTATGGTGAAAAAATGGAGGTGTACAGGTGCCAAGAAGGGAATTGACCTGTGACCTTCGGAGCGCACACATCACTCCACTCCTTTATGATGAGCCCACCCGCCAGGTTTTAATGAGTGTCTCGTAACCTCTGTAGAAAAATAAACGTGTCTCCTCAGCTTCTCTCTCTCTCCTTTTTTTATGGCTGTGCCCCTTCAAGAATTAAAAAAAATGTGTATTTGGAATGAGCTGACATTCGGAGAGAAAAATTGAGGTCATCAGCTAAAGTCACGGTGTCACATAGCTGCCTCCATATACATTCAGTGAATTTCGTGTTGTTTCCTCGGAGCGGGAAATGGAAAGGAGAAGTGGAACGAGAGAGTCATTCTCTCAGAGCTTCTCACATTCCGATGGTTTTCCCTCCTGGAAATGACGCAAATGACAAGAGTCTGCCAAAATATTTTGATTAGTGCTTTCACAGCCCCTCACTCAAAGAAAAAAAAATACTGTGAAGGAGACGCATAGGCATACCTACTTTGAATACATATATCCGGTTAGCATATAAACTTATGAAGCGGAGCTTTTTTTCCTTTCAAAAAAATATAAAAAAAGACAGACAAGACAGGATAGAAAAAGACGGGGTGCTGAGAGAGAAGATGATGATGAGCTACTACCAACAACCAACAAAAAACCAAGTTATTTCTCGTTTCATAACTCACGTTCCTCTATTTCCCTTTATATTTGCGCATTGAAAATTTAGTCTGTTTTGAAAATTGTAATATTTTGTGAAACGAGGATTTTTTTATAAGGAAACATGGCTATCGAGTGTCTTGTCAGTGAAGTTGATACAGTTGACAGTGTGGCGGTACTGAAATTTAATCGCATCTACAAATCTCCTCTCCCTAAAAAACACGGCTACAAAAAGTACTGTATACAACAAGCTCGCTTCCGTCATATTTCCATTCAGTAGCTGAAAAAAATATATAAATTCTTTAAAAAACGCTTTTTTATTCTCTTAAACAACGTTTCTTCTTCGGCTCATCTCATTTGAAAATCGTAAAATGTGCTTACACAATTGACAGTAGAGAAGAGAAGAGCTGAAGTGCTCTCCCATTCAGGGCTAAGCTATTCAATCGCTCCACTTTTTTTGGGGACGACGTCAACTGAAAATTGAGAATGTTGTGACAACACTTTACACAAAGAAAGAGTCTCCCTCCACAAACACTTTGCCATGCTCTTAAAACAAATTTTGAAGTAGTAAATTGCGCTGTGCAATATGTGCATAGAAATTGTTTGCTGTAATTGTATCGCTCATTCCTCATTCCGCTGTCGCTTAAAAAGAAGTTTGTTTTTGTAAGTTGTTTGCAAGGAGCAATTTTTTTTAAAAAAAGAGTTTATTTTAGGTAGGCTTGAACATGTGCGGCTCACCCGGTCCGTCGGCGGGTCCTCTGTCAAAGTGAAACAAATTCTATTATTACGCATTGGGAGAAAAAAATATGTTTTAAATGTCTTTTTTTAAATGTTTTGTGTAATATGTAATGGATGCCACCTTTTCTCCTCTGTAAAAAAATACAGGGTAGTGCAGTTGTAGTACGCGCCCCTTTTGTTAAGGGGGAAAAATAGGTGAACTGCTGCGCTTCTGCTACACAATTTAAAATTTATTTGGTGAGTGAAGTGAATGAGAAATGAATAGTGTTACATTTTTTTCAAGTTCTCCGTGTGTAGAAATGCACTTTTTTTAGTAGAGCGCGAGGGAATTATTACGGGAAATGGGAAGTGCAGTGGTGTTATGAGCTCTAAAAGTAGCGGAGCGCTTTTTAGATATTTTGGCTCCCTTGCATTCTCCGCACTCATTGTCCTGTCGTTTGTTGATGTTGACTGATGGATAGCGGAGATTAACTTTTTGATGGGATAAAAGTCGGGCATACGTCCCCAGAGTGGGAGACGTAGTGCAGTGAAAAAAAATGCCGGGTATTGTGTACAAGCTCATATTTTTTGGGGTGCGGGTGCAGTCGCATTCTCCAACTGACTGAGTGTGACTTCTTTCCCGTGCGGATGATGAGGATGATGGGCTTTAATGTGCTGTCGGGTATTTTAACTGCGTTATCAGTGAAAACCAGAAGGAGACGGAGAAAGGGAGGGAAACGGCTTTATATACATTTTTGGTGGTGTGGCAGTGGCTGGAGGAGGGAGACGCACACTGAACCGGAGAAAATCTCATCTCCGTTTACCAGTTGATGATGCTCTTGCTCTAAGGTTTGAGTTTGATGACCCCATTAAAAAGCTGGGCACCCTCCGCACCACACTCAGAAAAAGCAAACTGCTTACAGCTCACCCTCCATCAACTTGGGATCATCCAGGGAAAAAGGATGAGAAGATGTGTGCGCTTTGCACGAGGGATGGTGATCGCAGTCGTGTTACCGGATCTGTAAAACAAACTCATTGTGTCACTGTGAAAGATCTCATTTCCTCGCTGACATCATCCAGAAAAAGATCGGTTTCATCAGGAAGAGGCTCAACAGGGCTTTCCCTTTTCGCTTTGTATTGCAAATGTATTCTGAATCAGTTTCTCGCAATGAAACTAGTGCAGCTCCCTTTCCCAAAAAAA
>JAHZND010003492.1:0-10737 GCA_027744115.1 Acrocyrtus sp. NNG-2020 | reverse complement strand
GTATGTTTAAATTAGGTTTGAAATACCTTTCTAGCTTTAGCTCGCAAATCATTTGCTTGGTGAAGTTGTCCCTTGGCGTTGTGAACATAGTCTTGGGTCTCAGCTACATGGGACTCTATTCTATCAATAGTCTCTCCCTTTGAAAAACACATATTAAAACAAATCATTGTGGAATTAAACAGTTGTACAATTTATAAAACCATAAAGTCATATTACTTTTTAGTTTCACAGCTTCAGTGTTAATTTGTAAGAGTCTCAAAACAGAACCCACTTACTTGATTTTCTACTAGCAAGGCCATTTCTACAAATAGGTCGCGTATTTCTTGTACAGATTTCTCAACTTTAACAATTTCCGCATGACGTGCTTTTGCATCATATAGAAGCTGTTTAGCCTGCTCCGATTGGATCATAATCTTTAGAAAAAAAAGAATTAGAAACTTTTCTGACTGACTGAAATCGTACTAGAAAGAAGTTAACGTTGTCACATTTGTCAACTTACACCACCTGTAAAAATTGCAAACTTTCCCTCCTCAATCATTTCCTCTGTATCTTCTTCAGAGAAATTTGTCCCCGCTGTTGGCATTAATAAAAGTTAATATTAAGGAGATCTAAAATTAAATTGATGAAGTTTTCTTTGCTGTTATAAATGCCTTAGCATATTTTCACCTTAGCTAGGAAAATTCCATATTTCTTAAGCTCACTCACCTATATTTAATTCCTGCTTCATTTGAAGTTTCCGTTTATCTTTGTACTTGATTTGCACAATTTGGTACTCATTCATTACATCTAGAAAATTGCTCATTAACGCTGAATGCTGTGTCCTCCGTGTTCTGGCTGCTGCTAAATTACTATCTTGTATATCAGGCGTTAAGTTTGATTTTTCTATCCCTGTAACCATAGAAAAACACATCAGAAGTCGGTCCTTTTTGGAAAAGTGTTATGTAGGTGCGTCTAAAATAATTTATTTTGTACCTGCTAGGTTTCTTCTTATTACTTGAGAACTCATTTTCACTGCGGCCATTAATTCATCCAAATCAGACAGATTCTCTAAAACAGTTTAACAGAGCTGCTTATATTCGTGTAATAATGGATTAATGCCAACAAATTAAATTTTAGCATTCTTCCAAAAGTTTTCGATTCCAACATACTTTCAATAGAAATGGGATTGCGTAAAATTTTGTCATGCAGAAGTTCAATGGTGACGATGTCTGCTTTCACGTCATTAATCATTTTCTTAATTTCTGCAGCCTACACTTAAAGTTCAAAAATTTGGAATTAAAGGAGAAACCAATAGACAAGCCATCAACAATCAACATGACCAATGACGTAATGCTTAAGCTTTATACCTGACTAAGAAACTGCTCTAAATCACTGCCTAGTGTCTGCATTTGCAGAAGTACAGTACCGTCCGTGGTGCTGACAATTTTTGCGTTGTGACTTTCTGGGGAATCTACTTCATCACTTCCGGAGATATTTGCCTGAGTAAATGAGTCAAAATGAGGAATTAATACGTTCAATTTTTAAGGATTTAATGAGCTTACTCCGCACTAATGTACTTATAGCAGTAGCATTTGTATACCTTTTGGCGAAATTCTTGCAATCGATCCCGTACCATTTTTCTTCTATATATTTTTATTTTTATGAACAAAATACCCTTTTTTAAAACTGATCTGAAATTGTTTTATTTAATACCATTTAAACTTAGTTTTTGCAAAGCTGTTAATGTATCTGATTTCCCACACTGTATCTGACAACCAGGTAAACTCCACAAAAATCGCAGAAAACGCACATTAGCTAATTAAGAAACAGTTTCATGATGTCCACTTTATTCTCAAAACCAATGCAGCCCATGCAAACTCTTAAAAGCTGTAGTGTTAATCACATCGCTCATGCTTACCTGTACCGGAGCGTTGAAACATACTTTTCTCTTTTCCTCTATCTTATCGTTTTTTATTATTATTTAATCTCCCACTTACCCCAAAATGTTTACGAAGTGTTAAAATAAATCTAATCTTTATAAAGCACAACACACAACTTGGGTTTACCTCACTTTGACGTATAAGCGAAAATACTGTGCATAAATTTTGTATGGCTTTTATCAAAGTAATATAGGTATGTGGTTGACTCATTGGTGAACCAAGAACCAATGGTGTATGCCTGCGTGCATCGTTATGTGATGGAAGGATGAGTAAAGCAGTTTCCTATTCCAAGTAATATGATGACAAGAAATACCGTTTTTGTGGTTAACAAATTAAAATTAATTTTAAGTAAGATTGAAGATTTAATGTATAGCCTAATAAAATTTACTGCGGGTGTAGTTGACTTTATATCACCTGTTTAGGTTTTATTTGACTTCTTCAAGTAATTGTAGCTTTTAGCGTAGAATAAAATGTTTTACAGCTTTCCACCAAAGAGAAAATATCTCGAATTAGCTCATTTTTAATATCCTGGTTTACTGGAACCAGCAAACCTGGCCTTGACCAAAGAAATTAAAATTTACTGCAAACTACAATACATAATATCAGTTTACTTTGTCCCTTCAGTGTAAGTAACCACTCTTACAACTGGAAACTAAATGACTGCATATTATATTACGTTTACTCCATTTTTCAACGGTAGCACTTTTACACTCATTGATTTGCTAGCATTTAAGTTTTATTTATTTAGAACTAAGATTACCACCTACTTTTAAATTTACCTATCAGTTTATTTACTATTTTGAATTTATGTCCTGGTACTAATTGAATTTTTTTCAATTTTTGAGGAGCTACTTCTTTTTGTTTATCTTCATTTGGAAGTGTCCTTTCCATTTCTTTACTTAATTTCTGCAGAGTCCCTTCTTCCTCCTCCCTCCTATAAATTTCGTTAAGAGCTACATGCACCTTCTGTAAAAAAAATAATTTCATTTTTCATGAATAGTTTCAATCTTCTAGCATAAAAATATTATTATTATGTTCTTTGATGGATTCATTGTCATTTAGAACTTACAGTCAGTCTGTATTTGTCCCTTGCTACTCCAGCGACTAGAAAGATCACGACTAAAAGCAGAATTGCTAATACTAAATATAGGGCGATCAGCACTGTTGCTTTGAACAATGGCATTCCTCCCGTTGAAAAATATCTCCATGCTGCTTCAATAAAATTGGTAGCTTCAACGGCAACGAATATCGAGTCATTCATATTGTCGCTGTCGTCGACGTAGTATACAAGTATAATTTCCAGCGTCAGTCAACCTCACACTAAAAATGGAGAGTAATATGATGTGGCTGCGATTCATTTCAACAGCGTGCTCTATTGACGTAACATTTTGCGATTTCTTTACCTGCAGGAACCGTTAATAATTTAAATATAAACTCATTTCAACGAGAAGATGCTGTTACTAAAATAGTAATAAACGGTTTGAAAATTTACAATGATTCCGTTGTGCTTGACGGTGAGTTGTTTATCCCCAGTACAGGTAAGATTGAAGCCATTTCCTTCACGGATTGTCAGTGCCTCCACGTTAGGTGTAATAAGCGGTGGTCTCGCTCCCTCACATAAGGCGATAAGAAAAACTAATTAAACAAAAAATATGATGAAACTCTAGACAAATTTTTGCAAAGAAATTAAAGAATTTAACTTACAAATGATTTGCATGCTTGAATAAGAGAACAGCTTCATTTTCGATATTTCCGGTGAATACTACACTTCTTTATCAATTATTCTTAACTGTGTTTTTTAAAAATAAGGTCACTCTATTGACAATTCTATAATCGTTTCATAAACGATTTACATTTAAATTTAGAAAGCAGCGAAAAGCCGTTCGTGTCAGCTGCAGCGAAAATCACAAAGCCCAAGTTACACGAGTTGTACTGTGGCTCGATATGAAAATTCCATGTTTGCTAAGCTCATATGTTTTTGCAAAGCCTGTTATATTGGCTTACTTTCACCGTATATCAGCAAACTGTACTGATATGATAAATATCGCAAAGATCACGGCAGAATATATTTGCAATTGGAAATAGCATGAACCACTTACGAATGATTCACTTACGTAGCATGAAAATAAATGACTCATGAAATCTTTTATCATCGTTTATAATGTATATAACATTTTATTTTATCACGAGAGGATTTTGTCTCAATACCAAAATAAATACACGAAATAGATAAACCACTTCATTATTAGCGAAACGGAAACATATTTTACAGCTACCTATGCCTCATCCAGCCAAGTTTAAATTCACAACGCAATACATAAAGTTTATTAATTTCTCATTTTTCTGCGGTAATAGAGTTCTGAGTTTGGTAATTATAAGATTCAGATATCAATTCACGACAAAGGATTATTTTGCATCTATATTTCCGTACAATAAGTATAATACTACTAATCAAAATTTTACTATTTTTATTTTATGCTGCATTTCAGAAGATTTTATGCTGCATAAAAGAAAAATAAATATAAAAGTACTTGGTGTACTTGAACTTGGCGTGTTTTTATTGCATTGCATAATATTTAAACCATCTTACTCTATATCCCAATCCTTTAAATTCTAATCATTTCCTATAAATTAAATTACATTATGATTCCCTCCATCGTTCTCTGCACAATCCCATCATAGAATGTGCGTTGTGTTTTTCTCTTAATAAGCATAAATGCATTTCCACATTTTGCAGAAATAGGCCGCAGCAGCTATCGGAGAAAGAAGACCGTCCGTTTCCAAGATCAGACACTTTTACAACTATTTTTATTAATTTGTACTATCCAATGAACTCCAATAATTTTTCTTAAATATTGCGAAGACAGGATGAAGACATTCATTCAACGAAAATGATTCTTCAAATTTGTTTTGCACCTAATTATAATTCGAAAAAAGTGTTTAGCACCATTTCTTATAAATGGGTGTATTATGGATTTATCGTTAGATCAAAAACTGTAATGAATTTATTTACAGATTGAACAACTTTAAAACAATAATAATATAAATTTGGCCAATTAAAACTTGCGAAAAGTACGAAACAGTGGAATTCATGGACATAATGGATATAATTTATTGATGTAAAATTATCTCTGGATTAAATTGAATTCACGTTCCTACAATACCTACACATCTCAAATATATTGTACTACATTTTTACACTTTTAAAACTTTAATTTACCTACCTATGTAACTATCAGATGGAACCATCACCGACTTATTGATGATCCGATAAACAATCCTTCCTAGGGCAATAATAAATACCTGTGAGGTTTAACGAATTGGGACGGTTTTAAAAACAATATTTCCTCACTTTGCTTTATTTCACATTTTATTAAGGACTAGCACAGAATTAGAAAATATGCAAAAAAATGCACTGTGTTGATTATCATCAGTTAATATAATTTATCGCACCTCCACCATTGGCCACAAAGGTAGTCCCAGAACGCTAGGCATATCTCCACATGCTTAGGAATTATCGGTGCTAATCAACCTACCTATGAGCTCGGGCAATCATGCAGGTAGGTGCAAAGAGGGCAAGGCATAACCTAATAACTAAAACTAGTACAGTACTAGCGTAGGTAAACTGTTTTATGCAGGTACTGGGAAGATTTTTTAAAAAGATTATCAATGTGAATAATTGGAAACAAATAGAGTCAGTTGAAAAATACACAACCTAAGCATTAAGTCTATTGTCTAGAGTAACAGGAGTATAGGTTTCCAAGATGAAATCGGATTGCGAATATTTTCCTCTTATTTGTACATATTTGCAGGAGCTGCCACCTGCTTAGTTCATATAAAAAGGACTTCAGCAGAACAATTTGGAAATAGTCTTTAAAAACGTTCCATTTCTTGAGCAGTTGGAAGCAAAAATTTTAGGATGGTTTCTGAAGCAGTTTCTGGAGAGGCGCCGTCTGGCTGGGGCGCCAGGCACACTTTTGCCCTCCTTGGATTTTTGGGAAACGCGATGATATATGCAATGAGAGTTAGTCTCTCAATTGCTATCGTCGCGATGGTGGGAGGTTCCAAGACTGCTGAGTACAGGGTTCCGCTGAATCCTCTTCAAAATGTTTCCATTTGGGGTACTGCTGAGGACACGGCTACATGTGCTCACCTGAAATCAACTTCAGATTTAGCCTGGAATGAGAGCCGAGGACTTGTGGGTATGGAAAGCGGAGTTAAGGGAGCTGAGTTCCATTGGGATTTGGCCGAACAAGGAACAATTCTTGGGTGTTTCTTTTGGGGATATGGTAAAACATTTATAAATTACTCCAACTTTACGATAATTTTTAATTTCTTTTTAGTTTTGATATTTAATATTAGAAATACTTTTGTTAAGTTCTAACACAGATTCCCGGAGGAATTCTTGCTACGAAGTATGGTGGTAAATGGGTGCTGGGGTTAGGTGTTTTGCTAACTGCTGTGTTCGGCCTGCTAATTCCAGGGCTGGTAAGAACTCATGAATATCTCCTCCTCCTAGCCCGCGTAATCCAAGGACTGGGCGACGTAAGTCAAAATATTTTTTTGCACACTGCTGCTTCATTATGATATTTTGGAAGTTAACAATTTCTATTTCAGGGTATGACCATGCCAGCAATTCATGTCTTGTTAGCTGCCTGGGCTCCGCCAAACGAGAGAAGTCTTTTGGTAACTATTGTTTACGCAGGCGCTCAGTTTGGGACGGCAATAACTTTGCTGACTAGTGGGTATCTTATTGAAGGTGGCTACTTTGGAGGGTGGCCTTCCGTCTTTTACTTCAGTGGTGCACTTGCCGTTTTCTGGTTTATAGTGTGGAGCTTACTAATCTATGACACGCCCGACAGCCACCCAAGAATCTCAAAAGAGGAACGATCTTATATTAATGCGTCCATCCGTGGAGTGGGAAATACAGGCCAAAGTCAACCCGAGTTTAAACAAAGCACACCCTGGATGGAGATCGCAAAATCAGTTCCAGCTTGGGCGATCCTGGTTGCAAGTGTCGGGCACGACTACGGCCTTTACACTCTTCTCACACTTCTCCCTACGTACTTCAACACAGTGCTCCACTTCGACATAAAGGCTTGCAGCAGAATGAGCGCTTTGCCGTACGTAGTTATGTGGCTGGTGGCAGTATTGGCAACAAAGCTGGCGGATTATGTGGTGTCCCAGAAAATACTGGAAACTGTCACAGTTCGAAAGATTTGCCAAGGAGTGGGACATGTAGGAAGCGCTCTTGCTCTGATTGGCGCCACATACGCGGGCTGCGACAGAACTCTTGCGATGATCCTCCTCACAATTGCTATAGGAGTGAATGGAATTGTGTACGGTGGCTTCATGGTCAATCTCATCGATATCTCTCCAAACTTTGCTGGAATACTGATGGGCGTCACCAACACTGTCGCAAATCTGACTGGCTTTGCTGCACCCTACTTTGCAGGGCTGCTTACAAAAAATGCTGACGTAAAAAAAGATAAGAAACCTAAACCATCTACATCAATTTTCGGTTATCGACTCAAGTATTTTTGTAGAATTTTAGCAAAGCTCATTTTTATTTTAATGTTTGAAGTCCTCTATCGAAAACTGGCGTTACGTCTTTTTCATCGCCTCCGCAATATACATTTCTGATGTGATATTTTACTCGATTTTTGCTTCTGGAGACGAGCAACACTGGAATAGTGCCAAAGGTCGTCAAGGTAGTGTTCAACTCGAGGGGATTAATCATCACTCTACTGAAAAATAAACTTAATATTTTTGTAGTATGCAAATTTTTTGATAACGTTAAGCTTCGCTTTTATCATTCATAAATAAATTCGAAATACTTAATTTTTCTGAAACACTCGCGATTTATACCGGTGCAGTAGCTGATTTATCGTGTTATGCAATATGCACGGATTTGCAACTACATTCTATTTTTAATTGAAATTATCTGCAAAAGATTTTAGATACAAATTCATTGTCTATTAACACGACCTCATACAGTGATACTTTGTTGGGGTCCAATTCCATTGCATGTAGCGTAAATTCAGCACAAAAAGTGATCCAATTTTGCTTTTCAGAACGCATCGGGGGTAACTCGAGAATTCCAGAAATCCACTCAAAATGATGAAAATGACGCACCCTCCTTTATCTACGCATGATGAGAATAACCAACCAACCAACCAACCAGCTTCATCCAAAATATATTTAATAAATCAGAGTTGTAATATTAGGAGATTTATTAAAGTATCAAGACAAATAAATTGCTCAATTAAGACATTTGGTTGATATGCAATACAATAATAACTTCAGAGGAAGTAATGTGATTTAATCCCAAAAATTTGCACAGAATTACCTTTATTTATCTACTTCTTCATTTCCGGGTCATAATCTGAATATTGAACGTGTTCTCCCTTGGCGTACTTATTTAACCCCAAAATTTTTACCAGTCTCTCGGCCGTCTGAGCAGGTGTGATGGTCCTCCCTTCTGCATGCTCTTTCTCTAACAACTTCACCAGTTCCTTATCGGAAGTGTGTTGAATAGCTTCCTTATAGTTGTCAGTGTAGACCATGCCCGGTGCGTAGTTGATTGTACGAATGTGAGGACTTTCCAGAGCTATCGAACGGAGAATCATTTCCTTTGCAGCTCTAGCAGCACAATAAAGTCCCCAGGTTTTGTACGGCTCGACGGCGCCACTTGATGTAATATGGACTATAGTAGTTTGCTTATCATCATCCGGTAACCCAAACACTTTGCAGAAGACGCTGTTGAGCACGATATAGCTAGTTAGATTGAAATCGTAGTATGAGCGGATGTACTCAACATCTTCCAACTGATCGGTTCTCCATCCCTTATCAATTCCATGGCTGGCTGCGCACTGCACCAAAATGGAGTGAGTGAAGTCACTGGAACGGCTCTTGGTTTTATTCAGCGCTTCTTCAAAAATTGACTGGAACTTTTTGGCGTCCGGCGATGACAAGTCAATCGAGGTGGTTATCACATCCTCACATTTATTTTCAGGATTTTTCAATATATCTAATTTTGTTTGCTCCAAAGCTTGTTCATTCCTAGCTAGCAAAAGTAGCAGAGAGCCGGCACCAACATTTTTGGAGAATGTATGCGCAATAGCCTGTCCAATTCCCTTAGACGCCCCAGTCACAACACAAAAAGTTTTCTGGCCCCAAAACGCCATTTTAACAGTAAAGTTTGCTAAATAAAAGGGAAACAAAACTAAATTTAAATAAATAAATAAATATCAGCTCAGTTCGTAGACACGACTGTGGAAAATGGAAACAGCTGAGCTAATAAATAAGCACAGAACCTCGCTCGCGTTCAATATAATATTGGTAAAGTGAGTGACGTCAATCAAGTCCTTTCAGCAAAATAGAACATGTGCAATGCATGTAAAAATATGTAATAACACTCGAGTAGGTACCTATCTATAGTGGTCGATATTCTCTTCACGTGTTTTTCGGCTGGAAACCGGCATAATTCTGTGACATAAATTGTCTTCTTTTTTACAGTTCATTTCTTTACGCAAGAAGCCTGCTTTGAGAATAAACTAGTTTTGAGCGTGATCATCTCAATCTGCTACTGCTGTATAACATGTATCAGGAGAGCAGCCAAGCATGCCGTATTTACAAAGATAAGATGTTTAAAGCACGTGTATGAGTGTTGATATCTTTCATCGGAATGTGTTTATTTTTTATCAGATCATGTAAAAGTTACAATATAACAAGGCATATTAATTCGCCAATAAGCAAGTCATTATAATTTGTTAACTGTCTGTTAAAATTTGAGCTCTGATCAACTTCGATGTGAGATATTTACTATATTGTTCTGTTTATTAAGGTTTGATCAGAATGTTAAATGTTCAGCATTGCAACTTTTCATTGATACAGGGTAAAATTTTTTATTTCTTTGTCGATGAAAGGAACATAATGCAATTCTGCATTGGTTTTGTATTGAATTTAAATTTTCTGAAGTTCTAGCAATTTGGCAGCGTAATTTTAAGTTGAGGACACCTTTTCATAGCAAGCTTAATGGCTTTTAGCGCAGTCTTGTTTCCCGACCAGGCTCGCCTTGCTATTCCATTGTTGATATCCCAAAGTAGAAAATTCACGGCTACGTCGGAGTTCTCGCCGTTCAGAACAAGTCCGAATCCGCCGTGAATCGCTTCGCCCCTACAATTATTTTTTATAAAACGATCAATCTAATTATGCAATTCTGCAAATTTTGTCTAGAAAGTAAAAGTTAGCACATTCATACCGTGCCCTCACGTCGTCATCTAGATCCTCCTCATTAAGAATTTCCTGTATGACTTCCTCAGCGATTTTATCAGTCATTGCTAGATCTTCCTGTAGATCACTACAGCAAACCCAGCGGAACGGACCGAAGCCCAAGGAAAATATTTCTCTGTAAAAGTTAATTAGTACCGCTACAATACCATTCGAATTTCAAATTTTGTGAATTAATTGGTGTATGTTAAATATAACTACCCAATTATGTCTTCGATAAACGTCGGAAAAATAAATTGATTATTAGATCCATTCTTGAGGACATTCGCATTAGCTCTACTTGCCTCCAATAGGAAAGCATTTCCATAATCCCAAAATTTCATTTTCCCTTTTCCTCCGTCAAATCCTGCCAACTTGCGAATCGCCGTCACCTGTCTTCTCAAACTTTCCTGGACAAGCTCCTTAAATGAAGTGGGATCATCCATCATCATTTTCTGGCTCTCCTCAAATGACAGCTGCACCGGGTAGTACCCCCCATTGTATGGATTATGCAGTGACGTTTGGTCAGAGGCGATGTCCACGAGGA
>JAHZND010003491.1:0-10316 GCA_027744115.1 Acrocyrtus sp. NNG-2020 | reverse complement strand
GCGTGTATTTTGCTGTTTACTAAACCGGTTCAATGATTCTTCTCTTCCCAATTTTAAACGAGTTGTATGGACAAAAAAAATAGTTAACTTGTTAAAAGGAGAAAAGGCGGGGATAAAAAAATGAATTGGTAATGTGAAGAGGAGAATATAAATGTTGAAGAGCAACTTGATTTTTTTATTCGCCCTTTTCCTACATAATGCAAAAACGGATGAGTGTAAATGCAGTGCAGAAAAAAAAATATGTGGGGATTGGATATTATGGAAAAAGCACACAATGAAAATGAGCTATTTTGCCATTTTATCCATTGAAAATTCTCTGTTATTTTTTTTTGTACTATTACTGGGAAAGTTGGAAGGGTAAATAGATAAGATGCACAGGAGCCTACAAAAAAAACTCTTTGCAGGATGATGCGGTATAGTGGTAACTGGTAACACTGTGGAAAAAAAGAGTGTTTTGTGTCATTGCTGGCGTGGTAAAGCGCCGTCTGCAAGCTAATGCAATGTACACAAAAAAAACGGAGAGGAAGAAGAAGGTGAAGTGAAGAAGTTTGGCAAACCCGAAAACGGGTAAAAAAATATATATATTTTTGTATGCATGTGAGTGTGTGTGTGTGAAAGCAGGAAGGAAAAAAAATGTAGTGTGCTCTCCAGCATATATATATATATATACCTACATGAATATGTAAGAATATAATATTTTTGTTGGAGGATGTTCTTCCCATCGTCCTCCTCTTCTTCGTCGGCTTGCTTTTCCCTGAATACATTATGCATGCATGCATGCATGTCTCCATACATACACATGATGATATGGAACAGACGTGCGGGACTGAAAGTTATATAATGGAAGGGGTAAAATATGTCTGTCTTGACTCCCTCCGATTCTCTACGTGCACCATATATTCATATGAAATATGGATAATTTACCCCCCAAAGAAAATAATAGCGAACTTTAGGCCCCTTTTCTCTCTCTTTCTCTCTTTCTCTCTCAAAGTTAGATCGGTGGTGGTGGTAGTGGTGGTGGTGAAAGGAGAAACTTAACCGATGGGAAAGGACATGCATGAAAGTGGAAGGGAGCCGAAAAAATACTTCCACTCTGCTCACAAGCCTCAACACACTGATTTCTGATATAAGCCAACTAAGCCAAAAAAAAATAAGAGGAAAATCCTACTTTTGCTTTTGCCATTTTCACTACTGCATCGCTCAAAAAATATTATGCATATGATCCATCCGAGAATTATATGTATTTTTGCGACTCCTCCAGCATTATTGTCTGCGCTCATTCTCCATTACCTTCTCACGTAGTCATTAGGGTGAAAAAAAAAGGAAAGAGAGGGAGAGAGAGAGGGAAGAAAAGGGAAAATATTGTATGGGAAGCGGTTTTCCATTTTCCTTTCCGCTTTGTTGGGATCGTACAACGTGTACTACCTGGTTTGTGCTCACCTACAAAGAGATTAATGTTCATTTATTGCTATCATTGTAATAGGGCTGTGTGTGAGTGTAAAGTGTACTTTTCTCTTTTTTTTATGTCTTGGAGCTCTTGTGTGGCGGTGTGAGAACCACTTTCTCTCCTTCCCATTCTCCAAAAAAAAAAGTTGTGATGATACGAGCCTGGAAAATCTCCTTTTTTCCTTCCCAAACATTAATGTTGCATGTAGATCTTTTCTCAGCGCGCTCCCAGTTTGAAAAGTCAGGGCATTTTCATTATTCCGTGTTTTTGGAGGAGACGTGTGCTAGTTTATTATTTTTGCTGGGTGTGCATAAACTGTGCGTTCAAAAGTTGGGCAGGAATTGCACAGTTTCTTGGAAAATATCTCTGCTCATATATTTCCTCTCTCTCTTTCTCTGCTTCTCGCAATCCATATTTTCTTTGTGTGGGAGAGCAGGAAAAGAGGGTACGTGCCAGACACTTCAAAACGGGTAAATTGTTTATAGGAAGATAAGAGGCTCCATTTTGGTCGAAGTATTGTGCTTCGAAAATTATTCTGGAAATGGGGAAAGCAGTAAAATAATGAATTAGTGGGAGATATTCAATTATAAAAAGAAGTTTTTTTATACTTTGACGGGATTCCGTTCAGCTTTTTTCTTTATCCTGCATAGCTTATGTGCTATATATGTCCAGGCTTCAATTTACTTTAATCTTTTTAATTCGCAGGATTGCCTTTGCATATGCTCTGCTCCGTTTTTTTTATTGTAATCGAGTAAAATGTTGCATGCGAGCAGACACTCACACACATGTACCCTTCTAGTGGGACATGCACTCCACTTGTTTTTCTCCCTCTGTAAACTTTACTTTGACTTCGTTCCACTCCTCCAAAGTCAGAGTGAAGGTAGAAAAGGAGGAAAGGATCGAGAGCGAAAGCTTTCTCTACTTCTCCCCTTCTTCCCGTTTCACCTGAGTTGTTAAGAAATCCATCAAGGAATGAAAAGCAAATAGTAATATCAGCGTACAACATCTCTCCACTCACATTTATGCTTACATAAAACAGAAACAAACAAATGACTTATGTTAGCATTAGCAATAAACTACAAGAAAACTGGCTGAGCATGTATGTTCCCCTGGAACCATTTACGCTTTTCTTTTCCTTTTTTATGCCAGCAACAGCAATGCCAGCACACATGTCCAAAGTGTGTGTGTTGTTGGCACACTTCTTCCTTCTCCAGAAAATCTCAATATATGCTAATGTACTTTAAAGTGAAAAAGATGTATTATTACTTTATCGTTTCTCTTTTTTGGGAGGTGCGCTGCTTGTGGAACGACAAGAANGTGTGTGTTGTTGGCACACTTCTTCCTTCTCCAGAAAATCTCAATATATGCTAATGTACTTTAAAGTGAAAAAGATGTATTATTACTTTATCGTTTCTCTTTTTTGGGAGGTGCGCTGCTTGTGAAACGACAAGAAAGGGACTTCATTCCTCTTCTACTTTTCTGGCATTGTTTTTTCCCCTCGCCAAAAAAAAGCACACACATTTTCCAAGAAGAAATTACATGTCTACTGGTTAAAGAGAGAAGTGCTGGAAAAGTATAAAAAAAGAGAAAGAGTGAGTGGCAGTCAAGCCAACTTTCCTTTTTTTCTTCTTTTTTTTCTCTTCTGTGGAAATTGAAATGGTAAAAGTGGGAAGGAAAAGTGTAGATTTGTGTTTGCTGTTTGGCCACCTAAAATAATATGTGACTGCTTAAAAAACAAGCAGAATGTGCAGCTTGCAACTGTTCTCCTGCTGCCACAAACATGTGCCATGTGCGAGCCATTTTTCTGCAATTAGTCTAATGATTGTTAAGTACTGTGTAGTGTGGGTATAGTTTAACTGCGCGTTTTGCGGAGAGAAGAGGGAGAGTGATACCCTTCAACTGATTTTTTTTTCATATTTTCACGGTAAAAGTACTCTCCCATTTTCACCGTCTTATGCACTGCTTTCTTCACTTACTCTTGTTTACATAAAGACTTGTTTTCCTTAGCTGGCGGGGTTCATATTATAACTTTTCCTTTTCCGACTTCTTCCTGTTTCCTCTGAAATGGTTCTCCTTTTTTAAAAAATAAGAAAGAAATAAGTTGGGGTACATAAGGGGAGAGAACACATTTTATTTTAAATGTGGAGGGATTCGTGTGTGGTTTCATGTTTGAGAATTGACGTATGATTGAAACTCGTAAAATGAGTGTGTTTATACGGCATAAGTGGAAAAGAAATAAATACCTGCTTATTAATCTCACATGGCACTTTCGACGTACAGAGGAGAATGATTGTTGAAGTTTTTTTAATAGTATGCCATTGACTGAAGTTACGTATTTTTTCTGGACTGTCGGTTTCTCCTTCTCTCTCTCTTATGCCGAAAAAAAAAGTTTTACACTCTAATTTTACCTTTACTTAAACTGGTCGAGGATTTATAACCTTCCCATCTAGATTTTAGATAGGGGCAAGATAAAACACCAAAATTATAGGGTATTGTGGATTTTGGAGCTTAGGCGGAATGTCAAGTATTGTGGGGAGAGAGTAGTAGCTTGGAGTAAATGAATTTTTTCTCCTCCTCCTACAAACTCTTGCCCTAGTCTAAACTGATTGTAACTGTAACCACTATTTATTTAAGATATGAGTCATATGTTATGAGAGAGAGAGAAAGCTGAGCTGCTCTCCGTGGAAAATCATTAGTGTGGAGGTAGGCAAGATTATTGGCCAGAGAGAGAGAGAGAGTTTTCGTGCAGTCGTGCAAATTTCTCGGCAGGAAATCACTTCAATGTTTCTAGCTGTGTGGTCCTCGACATCGCATATATGTACTTTTTCTCCAGTGAAGGTATTGATTAACGTAACTTCTGGAGAATTGGAATGAGCGTTTTAAACGTGGATGATTAATGCTTGGGTAGTTGATTTTGGGGGGAATTTCGGTGGAAAACGTGAATGTCATTGCTCGTTAGAAAGTAAACGCGAGTTTATTCTAGCAGTGTTAGTCATCTTGCTTGTCCACTCAATCAGAGAGCTGTCATTTGGATGTGTAGTGAGATAATATTTTTTAATGTTTTTTGTTGCAGCGAGTTCCTTGACTTCCACCACTCCGCGAAGTGTGCTCGGGGGAAATCGCCAAAATCCTCCGTGGCAAAGTGGATCTCATGTTTTTGGAGGATCAAGTGAGTCAAAGTCACCGGGTAGTAGAGGGAAAGGGAATAATGATGAGCCGCTCCCACCAGATATTATTCCGTATGGGTCGTCAATATTTGGGAACCTGTCAAAATACGGGCACAGCGACTTTCCTGCCGGATCTCTAATCCCAGACTCAGATATTCCGTCAGTTCCTGTGACGACTACGGGAGTGCCACCGTCGTCATCAACCTCTTCTTCCTCGTCTAATAGTGCCGTCCACTTAAGTGAAATAAATCCATTGGGCCCGCCGGGCTCTCCAGAAGCGGAGGAGGGAAATCTCCGAGCCGGGATGAATGAAGATGACTCCGATGGCGACACTGATGAGAGGTCCTGGCCTGGAGAGAAGGATGGGCTTGGGGACGTCACGGAGAGTGTGGACTGGAGCCAGTTTGAGAGGGACAAACCGAAAGTTGACAGTGGCGGTGGGATGGAGCCCATGTGGTCGGACAAAGTCGCCGGAGGAGACTCTTCGGGTAGCGGTGGTGTCTCAATTAATAGTCCTGGTGGTGGTAGTAATAACCTGAATGAAAATGCACTCGGGCCTGTTAGAGGCGTAGTGACTATTAGTCCCACCGTGCTTCCCCCAGTACGGACGCACGGCTCCCTGGATGAAATTGATGTAGAGAGAAATCATCGATATAATTCCCCTCACGGTACGTTTAGTAAATGCTCGCTCTAGTAAATAGCTCACCAAATAGCCGCGGCTCACACACAAGCTTCCTACCACATATCACATCACTCCCACCAGCACTACTGTTTTTTTTCTGACGAGCCAGCACAAATAGGGAAATCCTAAAGTCATCATCACAATCATTTCCCTCACTTTCACTTATTTTCTCTTACCTCATTAGGTCGGGATATTAGTAAGGCTTACTGCGAGTCGAAAATGGATCGGGGCATGTTCTGGAACTGGACTCTGGTAGGAGAGGTGGCGAAGCAGTCATGTCCTGGTGGAGCCTCCGGTCTCGCGAGATGGAAGTGTGTAGGAAATGAGCAAAATAATAACTTACCCACGTGGTTTCCTGAATCTCCTGATCTCAGCGACTGCAAATCAGCCTGGCTTCAGAGTCTCCAGGTAAAAAAAGTCTTTTTTTTTCTTTTCCCGTCCACCGGGATTATCTATTATATTAAATACATGACATTAGCCGGATGCCTTACCTTGCATAATGTTCCTCCTCACTTGTGATACGGGAAATTTTTGTGGATGGTTTTTCTGTACGAGACGGAAATAAAAAATAGGGCTCATGCAGTGCTGGAGAAAGGCATAATTCATATTTTTTTGTGTTAACGTGTCGACAGGCGAGAGTGTTGGAAGGGGATAGGATATCCAACGTTGCCAGTGACTTGGCTCAGGTCACAAGTACAAAGCAGATGTACGGAGGAGATATTGCGGCCTCCGTAAGGATTATAAAAACTATAGCCACAAGGATGAATGATCAACTGCGAACTCTAACGAACCAAGTGAGCAGGGAAGATCTGGCAGCGGAGCTTTTAGGGCTGATACTCGAAGCGGGAAGCAATTTGCTGGAGAAAACGCGACTGGATCCTTGGAGAGACTTGAGCTACGCCGATCAAATGAAAATTGCAACTGATCTTTTGGTAGGATTAGAAGATAATGCGTTTCTACTTGCCAATGTGGTGACCTCAGAGAAGACGCTCAGGAAGTCAGTCAAGAATATCTGTAAGTCACGTGGGAAACCAAAAAGATTTTTTTGGAATATCTTGAGAAAATCTTTGAGTGTTGAGACAATGCCATTTCACTTGCAGTGGATAGCCAATATCTTTGTCACTTACCAGCTTTCCGTTTGGTCAAATCCATTTCTTCTTATATCCTTTTTTCTTCATTTAGCAAACCACTGCTACTTTTCTTTTTCTTTGAATGGAAATGGGAAAATGTTTTTTTCCAATTTCATTCTGCACTATAGGTGGTGGCAGCAGAGTTTGTATTATTTTTAGGCAGTTGGCCCATCAATCTTGATCAGTGAGCAGAGTCTTTTTTTCGATTTTTGTTTGCAGTAACTACAATTTACGCCATTGAGGCGAACAACGTTCGAGAAATCAATTTTCCATCAGAATCCACAGATCATTGGGGACGGTCGGGGGATGTGTTGACCATGCCGGCGGAAGCGCTCAGAGAAAATAGTGATGGAGGTTTGGTCCGTCTAGTCTGTTTCGCGTACAATAACCTGGAGCATGTAAGCTTCCCTTCCTGTCAATTTGCGCCAGATGTAAAGCATTTTATCGATGGAATGGAGTTTTATTGTTACACGTGTCCTTTATTGTCTTTTGAGAGCATTTTTTTTCTCTCAGTTTTCCAATCCCTTCCCATAAAAAATGGTTTAGCTGTGCCCAGTAAATACTCATTTTTAGAAGCAAAATGAATGTCAATTGCAGATTTTATATTGTTTTCGGGCAACTTTATTTTTATTAGCTGGGAGACAATGGGATGCAAAAAAATAAAATGAAATTTAGTTGATGGATGCAAAATAGAAATAGCAATTGGCTAATATTTTTCCAACATTTATTTATTTTTTTCACGCTATAGGTCCTTCAGCCCATCAGCCCAGAACAAAGGTCTGAAATGGGAGAGCGAAGGAAGCTGGTGAACTCCCGTGTCATTTCTGCTTCATTAAACCAGGGACGACACATCCAATTAGCGTTGCCCGTTCAGCTGACGCTCCGTCATTTATGGCTTGACAATGTGAGCAACCCTCAGTGTGTATTTTGGGACTACACCCAGGAGTAAGTGAAAGAGCTGATCTCAGTTTTCTGATAATTGTAATTATGGAGGATAATCAAATTTCACGTCAAGGGCTTCCCGTCCTTGTCCATTTTCCACTAGCAACCAAAAACAAGAAAAAAACAAAAAAGGGTTGTTAGTTTGCAGAGGAAAAGTGAAAAGGGAGAGAAAGAGAGAGAGAAAGAGAAATGGGAAGTTTCGGAATTTATAGTATTGTGTGCTCATCTCGTCCCGTTTCTCATGACTGCATCGCGGTGAAAGTTTCATTCACGCTGTCAGTGTGCCTTTGCGATTACGATGCACTGCGACATTTTAAGTACACACTCATACATGGCGTGGCACGTAGCTTGCCCGTAATTTCATCTGAATAAATATCTGTGTGATGAAATTGACTGATTTATTGTTGAAATGTCTCATGACCATATAAATTATCGCGTGATGGCCGCCGTGTAACGAGCTCTGTTAGTGAATTCGGCTGTGGCGGCGGTGGCGGCGGAAAAACTGGAAAGTAGGGAAATGCTTGCCAGTTTCACAAGCCTCATCTCTCACTCCCTCCCTCTCCCCCTTACTCACACACTATTGCTCATGATGATAACGCTGTCCAAAAAAAGAAATACAACGTGAGCTCCTTTTTTTAAATATATATATTTTATTTTGCCTTCCACTTTTGCAGTAAATGGTCAGAGGAAGGTTGTCGTGTTGTGAAGACGAATAGGACACATACCATGTGTCAGTGCACACATCTCACGAATTTTGCTATCTTGATGGACCTGGAACCTCCGCTAAAGCATCTTCCGACACCGAAAATGTTACAGGTACGCACTGCAGAGTGGGAAACTTTTGTATGAGAAATAACGTAAATTCCAGTTTTGTGAAATGTGCCAGTTCTCTAGTAGTTGCTATCAGTGAAACTGCTCTGCGGTTATCAATTACTAGGGTTTGGCGAGGAATGCTCCTTACTTAATTTTAAATTTTTTTTTATTCCCCACCACAGGTTGTAATGTACGGCTGCTCTGCTGTGGTTATTCTGTGCCTTGCCTTAACAATTATCATCACACACTTTTGCATCCACGGCAAAGTAAGTATTTTTAATGTTTTGTAGAGTTTTTTTTCTATATAAACTTGGCTGGTTGTATTTGAATGTATTTTTTTCAGTGAATGAAATAGTAAATAAAAATAAAAAAATATTTGGCATTCTTTCCTTTCTACTCTAAACAGGTATTTCAGACGATGATTTTGAAGAATTTATTTTTCTGCCTGTTGATGGGAGAAATAATATTTATGTTTGGAGTTAACCAAACCGACAACTCCCTGGGATGCACGTGTATTGCCATTGTCCTCCATTTTTTTGCACTCGCCTCCATTCTCTGGCTGTTCTTGCATGGTAAGGAGATATATTTTTATTTCTTGAATCGGAAGTTTTTATTTGCTGCGGGGAAGCAGCTAGTAGTGCCCGTGATCCGGGGTGGATTCAGCCGTATCGTAAGCCCATTTTTAATTATTTACTTTGCAGGCTTCCATTTGCATCTGATCGTGGTGGAGGCAGCTGAGAGTGGATTATCTCGTCAGTTGTGGTATTACGGAGTGTCGTACGGGTCCCCTGCAATAGTCGTCCTGTTGTCATTCCTCCTTGACCCGAGAAGTTACCGTAGTGAGGAGTACTGCTGGATTCAGACTAGCTTCGCGCTTCTATGCTTTGTCGGGCCAGCGATACTCGTCGCATTGGTAAGTTCCACGCTGTATGAATTGTTTCCGGATGTCACATTAAAATGTGTTTTAATTGTTTTGCGGGCCCATTTCTCTTCCCTACCGCAATGTCTCATGAAAGTGTCATTAGACGATTGTGGCGTGGCACGCATTAACTATTCAGAGGGAAAACGGGAAGGGTGCATGCAAGGACACCTGCACCAACTAATAAATTCCCGGAAAATGACAGTGGATTAAATATCCATAGTAATTGATCATTATAGTTCACTTATTAATTTACTTTCCCATTACAGGCAACTGCTGCCATGATAATTTACACTTCGTATAAGGTATCTGGACTTGTTTCCACTATGCCGAAGAAGCCAAACGACGATAAGGCATTGTATATTTATGTTGGGTAAGGGCGCTCGGGAGAAAACCCATTTTTAACTAATATTTATTTACACCAATAACGAATATCTGACTGATAATTTCCATTTTTTTTTCTCTTTACAGCACGTGGCTTCGAGGAAGCCTGCTAATTCTATTTCTCATGATTTTATCATGGACTTTAAGACTGTTAGATTTGGAATCAGATTCCCCTTCCTTGTCATACGCGAGTAGTATTAGTCTAGCTGTAGAAGGAATTCTTATCCTGGCTTTTCACATTTACAAAGCTGAAGATGTGAGTACACAATTTTAAAAATATAAAGTCTCCGCTGCAGTTGCAATGTTTATCAAAGCTAGCAACCTTCTTCTCCCAAACACTCTAAAATAACACGTGCTTATTTTTTTACAGTTATTTTCCAAGGTATGTGATTGCGGTAAGAGCTCGGATGCGAGCGATACCGAAATGTCTACACATTCTCAGCAGCAGCTCCAGGCTGGGCAAATTGCGAACTCTACGCTCCAGCCAACTGGAGGTATTATTAGTGAGCCCTGCCATAATAATCATCACTTGACAGCCCAAAGAATTCCAGACAATGCTCGTCTCCTCACGCTAAGTAGGCAGCCAGTTGATATAAGAAATCATGACGGGATTTACGCAAAGCAATTGGCTGGTATGGGGATGCAAGCATCGCCAGGTGAGCTACTGCTGAAATCTAATTAGCTTGATTGGCCAAAGTGTCGTTTGCTTAAAAGTGGAAAGTAAAGTGAGGAGTAAAATGTGGACTTTTTTTAAACTTGTAGGCTTTGGTGATTTTGGTGCTGGAGGAGTTCCTCCTATAGGACATAGATACGCAGTTGATGGAGCTGGCAT